>JAVLUE010000361.1:0-20001 GCA_034190945.1 Octodonta nipae | reverse complement strand
ACCAGTACACGATTTAGCATTTTCGCCGAATTTAGGACGCCGCTATCACGTTTTGGGTGTAGCATCTAAAGACGTCAGGATTATTAATCTTACCCCACAAGAGTAAGTATTATAATATCGGCTTCCATTTTTCCGCAACAAAAAATAATGAAGAAAAAGCTGTATTGACTGCACAAACATTAAACATTCTAGTTGACAGGACACCATTTTCTTGGTTCACTTCATTTGAATAAAAGCTCCTCTGCTAAAACTTTATTGAATGTAAAACATAAAGTTTGGGCGTTAGAATACAAAACTTTCTGGATATACATAAGTGACTCACCAAAGGTTGTGCTGTTTTCCCATAATAGTTGAGTAACATACATTAGTGTATCTGTCGCTTGTTTAACATGTGTATTTTGTTTTTGAAGAGTATCGAGATTAAAATTAAGTAGAAGTATAGTCATAAATAAATAAATAAATAAATATTCCTTTATTCAACATTTAAAATCACTGCATTTACAAAGAAATAAATAATCTTACAAATACAAATGATTTATTTGCCTTGTCAAAACAATCACCACCCGCGTCACTCAGCATCTTTCAAAAATTCATCATACGAGTAGTATGCTTTTCTGGACAGGTATGTATAGAGCTCCTTTCCAAACTTCACTATACTTTTCTCATTCCCTCTAGCTCGCGTATATTTATTAAAACTTATAGTCCCTCTATAGATATGGGAATTTTGCCCAACTGATAGCCTAGAGAATGGCTGATGTAGTTCATTGCTGCTTCGAGTTGAATAACTGTGTATTTGATCATTTGTAGTAAATGATACTTGCTTTTTAATATTCATTATTAATAGGTAAATATATAATGAGTGGACCGTCAGAATATTAAACTCAATGAAAAATTGCTTGCAACTGGTTAATGGAGGAACACCAGCTATACATCGTAATATATTTTTTTGTGTAGAGAAGACTTTGTTAATATGAGCTGAACAGTCCCAAAATATAAGGCCATATGACAAAATCGACTCCGCTAGGCCGAAATATGATAACTTAAGAACATTGAAACTTACGGTAAATTTTAATTGGCGCATTAGGAAAGAGATCTTACTTAATTTATTTGTTACATAATCAATGTGTTTTTCCCAAGTAAGTTTATTATCAACAATTATTCCTAAGAACTTACATAAATTTGTCTGCTCAATAGATTCATTATTTAACCTGACAAGATAACTTAAATTGGGTATAAAAATCTTGAAAGTAAATGTTATATTGGGTTGTCCATAAGCAGTTGCATATACAGGATGGTTGAAATATAAGATGAATTGGGAGTCTAGTTAAGCTGGGTAGTTAAAAAAACGTGATTGAAATCAGGGTGGAGTAGAATTTTAGTTATACAAGGTGGTTCAAAAAATCTATTATAACGAATGTTTTTTTAAAGGTATAGGAACTTTGAAATGGAATAAAACAAGGATCTTTTTTTAATTGACATATTTACTTTATTCGAAAGATAATCTTCTGGCATTATAATTTGAATATGACTGCCACGGCTGGCTCGGACGTAGTCTAATCTGGAGGTCCAATTTTCGATGACTTTTTCCAACATTTGTGGCCGTATATCGGCAATAACGTGGCGAATGTTGTCCTCAAAGTGGTCAATCGTTTCGGGGTTATCGGCGTAGACTAGCGACTTCACGTATCTCCACAGAAAATAGTCAAGCGGCGTTAAATCGCAAGTTCCTTGAGGTCAGTTCACGGGTCCGAAACTTGAAACTATTTGGTTACCAAACGTTTCTTTCAACAATTGAATTGTGGCACGAGCTGTGTGACATCTTGCCCCGTCATGTTGAAACCACAGCTCGTGTGCATCATGATTGTTCAATTGATGAACGAAAAAGTTAGTTATCACGGCTCTATAGCGATCACCATTGACTGTAACGTTCTGGCCAGCATCGTTTTTAAAGAAGTACGGATCAATTATTCCACCAGACCATAAAGCACACCAAACAATCAGTTTTTCTGGATGTAACGGTGTCTCAACATGAACTTGAGGATTATCATCACTCCAAATACGCCAGTTTTGTTTATTGACGTATCTATTCAACTAAAAGTGATCTTCATCGCTAAACAAAATTCGCTTATGAAAATCGGGATCAACGACAATCTTGTTTTGGGTCCATTCTCCGAATGTACGCCTGGCTAGGTGATCGTGTGGCTTCAATTTTTGCACTAGTTGAATTTTGTAAGCACGCAAACCAATTCCTGTGCACGATGGCGGATAGACTGATTCAGGTTTTCCTCTACGCTACGCTCTACAGCAACAATGGATTCTTCTGTAAGCACTGTACGACATCTCTGTGGATGCGTATTATCATTTAGAGTAAACGTGGTGCGAAAACGTTGCATAGTTAATCGAATTAATTGCTCTGATGGACGATTATGTTGACCGTAAAATGGACGTAGTGGGCGATACGTATTTCGAACACAACCATGATTATCAAACCAAATTTGCACAATTTGGAAGCGTTGTTCAGACGTCAGTCTATTCATGATGATATGCCAAACTAAACATAAATCACTTGACAGCTGACAAGATGGCCGCCGGTTAAAAGAGTGTTGCCAACTTAAAGTTCTATACCTCTAAAAAAACACACCCTTTATAAACATAGCAATTATTTGAATTATATGGCGGAGTATATTTTTGTTAAACATATGGGTTCAAGAAAGGAATTGCAAATACTGGGTGGTTGAAATACAGGTTAGAGTAAAAATTTAGTTATACAGGGTGATTCCAGCAATATTAGAAACAGAGGGAAAAGAAACATAGTTATATAAAAGTGGTTCAGAAAATGAAAAAGGTGAAAGAAATTCAAAGAAATGAATAAAATGATGTTGCATAAAAAAAATGAAAAAAACATGTCATGTTTTTATTCTCAGAATATTGAAGTATACCTACTTTACTATAATATTAAGTATTACTAATTTTAAGCTGTTATTGAAATACGTTGTGAGAATTGTTATAATATTATACTGTTATTATTAGCAAATATGTATTTTTTTAGAGATGAGCAAAGTTTGCAAAGCGGTGTTACAAAGTTGGAAATTGAAACTATAGCAATTTTTGATGAACACAACAGTCTAGTATGGCGTGTTTGTTGGAATCTCACTGGTACCATATTGTCATCAAGCGGAGATGATGGATGTGTCCGAATGTTTAAAAGTAAGAAAAACTCACTCAAAAACATTAACCATATACAGATTTTCAAAAAAAGCACCCAATATTTGTAATCAATCTTAATAAAATTTTGTGTCAACTCTGGCAAGCCAGTAGGGCCTTGGAAATCGTGTCGTGTTGCCAGACGTTTCAACTCGCAAGTCTAGAGTCCTTATTAATAACTGTTTTTTAGCTAAAGGTAACTTTTGGCTCCTATATAATGTTTCTTATGTATCACCTATTATTTACAAACAATTTAATTTTAAAATTTACATTTTCAGCCTTTTCACAAAATTTTTTTATTGTCATTGACAACGGGGTCTGACGTAGACTTCGAAACGTTTGGAATTTACTGAAATATAGACAAAATTAAATTAATTAAAAAAAAATGTTGTTGTTATTCCCAAGTCCATAAACATATCTTCTGTTACTGTTCTGTTTATTTTCATGATGTCTTAACTCTCTCATTTGTTATTCTTTCAAATCTAGATATTCAGGCAAATGTTCACCAAAATTTTCAGTTGTTTTATTTAGTTGCCATCTCTCACATCCTTATAAAAGGAGACTTTATGTATAGCTTTTTCTGTTTATACATATGACCATAGAATCTATATACAGTGTGTCCGGTTATGGACTAGCGATAATCTAAATACATGTAAAGCAACTATTTTAATACATAAATACACCATATACTAGGACTCAATACCCCACCCCGCCATATGGCAGCCATTTTGTTTTTTTATTGACGTGTGAACAAAAACGTTCATATCTCTTAAAGTTTTGGTCTTACTGAGATAAAAATGGGCTTATTCAACGGACAATAATACTGTCTATCAACAACATTTCAAAACAAAGTGTTAACGTTTTCTTAACTTTTGAAAAAAAAAGATGAAATGCAAAAAAAAAGTAAAAAAATTATGCAAATCAACAAATTATTGCCAATCAATGCAAAAGCAGTGCCGATAACCTTTCATTTTTTTTCACTAAATCGAAAGCTTTTGAGTTAAGCTACAATACAACATTAAAATCACAACTGTGTGTTTATTACTTTAGGAGTTATTGTTGTTTGAACATAGCGTTTGCGCAAGCTCAAAAGACCTCTGTTAAGTGATATCTGTCATTAGCTGCGTGATGTCCGAGAAAAAGCTAGCAATACTATTGGGGACTAGCGGAAGTAAGCCAGATGGAACATATTGGCATTCATAGAGCTGTAAATGAACGTGCTCTTTTGGTATCGCCCGAAGATGAAGAAGAAGTACTTAGACTAATAACCGATGATCCTAGACTAAGTGTTAGGCGGATTGGATCGGAATTACAACTGTCTAGGTGGCATGTATGGAGAATTTTGAAAAGAGAAGGACTACACCCTTACCATTTTCTTCGGGTCCAAGATATTCTCGAAACAGATTATGCAACAAGATCAGTATTTTTTTCGTGGATTAATCGACGTGTGAGAGAGGACCGTCATTTCTTACAAAAGCTATTGTGGACTGACGGAGCGAAGTTCACGAGAGCTGGCATCATTACAAATCACAGAAATGACCATCTCTGGTGCTCTGAAAACCCTAGGGCGGTGCGCCCAAGTTCGTTTCAACACGAATTTTCTGTGAATGTGTGGGCAGGCATAATCAACGATCGTTTGATTGGGCCGTTGGAATTGCCTCCGACATTAAGCGGTGCTAATTTTTTGGAGTTCATGGAGACACAGTTCTCTGACAGCCTCATTGAGTTACCCTTATTATACAGTCAACATATGTGGTTGCAGGTAGATGTTGCACCCGCGCACTATTCTCGAGCAGTGAGAGAATATTTGAACAATTACCATGCACCGTGGATAGGTCGCGGTGCTGTACTAGCGTGGCCAGCTCGCTCGCCCTATTTGACCCCCTTGGACTATTTTTTGTGGGGTCATGTGAAGCAAAAGGTGTTTGCTACAGTTCCAAACACCAGAGAACACCTCGTCGCTAAAATTATGGCAGTCGCCGAAGAAATAAGATCAGACTTGGAACTAATTAAGCGCTGAACTGCCCAGATAGCACACAGAGCATTAACTTGTCTACAAGCTGAAGGTGCGCACTTTGAACAACTATTGTAGGATGAAATTTAATTTGTATAAAAGATTATAAAAGTATCAAATAAAAAGAAGAATTTTATGTATTTCGATTTAGTGAAAATCAATGAAAGGTTATCGGGACTGCTTTTGCATTGATTTGCAATAATTTGTTGATTTGCATAATTTTTTGAACCTTTTTTTTGCATTTCATCTTTTTTTCAAAAGTTAAGAAAACGTTAACACTTTGTTTTGAAATGTTGTTGATAGACAGTATTATTGTCCGTCGAATAAGCCTATTTTTATCTCAGTAAGACCAAAACGTTTTTGCTCACACGTAGAGAGTAGGTCATTAAAAACAACAAAATGGCTGCCATATGGCGGAGTGGGGTATTGAACCCTAGTATATGGTGTATTTGTGTATTAAAATAGTTGCTTTACATGTATTTAGATTATCGCTAGTCCATAACTGGACACACTGTATAAATAGGCAATAGATAAAACGGTTAGGTACCATTTCCTCCTCTGTCTCTCAACCGATTTTCTTCATTTTTGTTTTGTTTAGTAGCTACTGACGATCTTCAGTGCAGTATGCTAATATTATTAATTTATCATATTGGCTTCATTCATTAAATAAAATAGAAAATTTCATTATTTACGTCCATACTGTCAACGCCAAACAATTGACAGTGCCGCCGCCGTCAGACGATCCAAACTCAAAACATTGAGTATTTATATATGAAGGGAGCGATCGTTAGATATATTCTTAGAGCGTGTACTTCCGGAAGTGGCATGCAAACGTTGTTATTGTTTAGTGGCAAAATAGTCAATGTAGTAGATCAGTATTAATTTTTAGGACGCGTTGCAGTAACTTTCATATTAAATATTCTGTTTTAATGTGAATTTAATTATTTGATCAATATATTATTACCACAACCTTCCCGAAGGTGTGTGTAAAAAATTGTCAGACCGCGGACAATAGAGAATGTATTAAATATTTAAGTTCTCCTAGGCTTGTTGGTCCTCTCTTTTCTTTACTATTCCTGAACTTGATTGAAAATTGCAAAGAACAATCTTCCAATTAGTATATCGAATATTTTGCCAAGAGCTGTTTCAGCTAAAAATTTGGGGCGTCATTTGTCAAAAATATTTCGTATACCGATATTTGATTACATTTTTATTTTCTTTTTATTTCAATAGATTTGTCAAATTGAGTAAACAATTTGGTCATTACATCTACTTCTCCGATATCTTCACAATCCTTTTTCTTATAAAAATTTACTTTTTATAATTTCATGAAATAGGGTCGAATTTCGACCACTGGGCGACCACTAGTAAAATTTAATGATCCAATATTTTTCCGTTTATTATATTTTGTAACACATTCTGCTCCAATCTCCCAAAGGTTATTTTCGTCAACATTTGGAGCCTTTTTGGTGAAATTTATTGTTAATCTTTATTAATCCAAATCACGGAATTTCAGCATCACCGTTTCCTACTCTGAAATTCTATTGAATTTGAATCAATTTCTTCTGGATATCTGAGTTCTGATTTAACTAAAACTGTGTGTAATGTATCTTCATTATGAGAACTAGTGTTTTAAAACTAACAGTTATTTCTTTCTTAGTTACTGTCGTAATTCTTTCACACTTCATAAAACGACTGTTATATATATCGACAAACCATTCCTCGAATATTCATTGTACTTTCATCATCTTGAAATGATTGATCTCATAACGTTTCAATAGCTTTGTATCTGTCTTGAAACGTTGTGAGATCAACTCTTTCAAGACGACGGAAGTCCAAGCAAACTTCGAGTTACATTGTCTATCACCTTCAGACTAATATCGACTAACCAGTTTATCTGCTAATAGCTAAAAAATATTGATTTTTTTACCACATGAGATTTTAAATTTTAAAACATGATTTCATTATTCTTTTAGTGAACTACATTAATTCTTGGAAGCAAGTAGCAGTACTTAAAGGTGACAATTCGCAGTCGATCGGTTCTGAACAGCGCACATCGTCGTCGTCGAATGGAAATCAAATGTCATCTTTATCGCAAACTGCTCGGTATATTAAATTAGGAACCATTTCCAACCCAAGGGATGTGCCATGGCATTAGCAAAATAGTAAACAGTAGATTTAGTTAATGTGTACAATTGAATTACTTTTTTGTTCCTGTCAAAATTAATAATAACGCAATTATTCGTTAAGATTTGATTGAATTGAATTTTTCAAGCAAGAAAATAAATTTTGTTTTTCCATTATAATGAATAATTTTATGTCTTTGGCTAAACCTATCTTTGCTCTTTTATTTGGTACTATACTGTCTTATGTACCTAAGATTGGGCAATTTACTGGGACTTATTGATGACATCATGACTATAAAAAATAGCTACTAAAATTTCACAGGATAATATTAAACAAAAATGAGCAGATCTGTCCAAGGAGAAGAGAACCGTTGATGAGTGATGTTAGGATGGATCCTATGACTTTCAACTTATATACTTGTCACCTGCTGAGCAAAACCACCTCAAGTAATTGAGATTTGAACTCAATACATTCATAAATATTGGATACTACTAAAACTGATGATTGTTTCCGTATTTACTTGGGAAAATATTAATAAAATAAATACACTTAGGTAATTTTCACTGAATAATTTTATGTCTTTGGCTAAACCTACCTTTGCTCTTTTATTAGGGTTCCGTTTATACAATATACGGATACCCTTATAATATCACTCAGGATTTCTGCCTCTGTCACATCACAGCAATTTTCTCCTAAACTACTGGACGGAAGAGGTTGAAATTTGGTATCAATGTATAGTTTGGTGACCCGATCAGGAGTACATATTGTAAAAGAAAAAAAATTGATTTTAGGGGTACTTCTGGGGGGAAAACTAAAAAAATCGACCGTCCCCCCCCTGATCTCCGAAACTACTGAGCCTAAAATTTTGAAAAAATAGGAAATATAGAGCGTTGCCCGAACTTTACAGGAAAATTAAAGATAAACCATTAATATTAATTTTGGGGGGCAAATTATAGAATTAAATAAAAATTTAAAATTTTTTCAAACGCATCATGTAATATATCAAATGAAGGGTCCTGTTCTGAGGAACACAAATATATTTTTTTTATATTAAAAAAATATATTTAAAAAGATATTAACGAAAATATACCAAAATTTACCCATTCCCCCCCCCCTTATCTCCGAAACTATAGAACGTAAAGTTTTGAAAAAAAATATATTTATAGGTTCTGACCTGAAGTTTACTGGAAAAATAAGGAGAAACCTCTACTTTTAATTTGGGGGGGGGCAATTACAGAATTAAATGGAAAATATAAAATTAAAATTGTTTCTAACCCTTCATGTTATATATCAAATGAAAGGGCTCATTACGACGAAAACAAATATATTTTTTTCATATTTTTAAAATAAATTAATTAAAAGGTATTAACAAAAATAGAAAAAAAATTCTCCCCCCTTATCTCCGAAACCATAAGATGGAAAATTTTGAAAAAAAAAATGGATGTATAGCCAAAAATGGATGTATAGCCCCTCACCTGAACTTTACGGGAAAATTAAGGAGAAACCCCTAATATTTATTTTGGGGGGGCAAATCATAGAATTAATTGGAAAATTAAAATTGTTTCTAACCCATCATGTTATATATCAAATGAAAGGGCTCATTATGACGAAAACAAATATATTTTTTTTATATTTTTAAAATAAATTAATTAAAAGATGTTAACAAAAATATAAAAAATTACCCATTCCTCCCCCCTTATCTCCGAAACCATAAGCTGGAAAATTTTGAAAAACAACGGAGGTATAGCCCCTCACCTGAACTTTACTGGAAAAATAAGAAAAAAAACCCTAATTTTTTTGGGGGGGGGCAAATTATAGAATTAAATGGAAAATATAAAATTAAAATTGTTTCTAACTCAGCATGTTATATATCAAAAAAAGGGCTCATGATGAAGAAAACAAATATATTTTTTCCCTATTTATAAAATAAATTAATTAAAAGATATTAATAAAAATATAAAAAATTTTACCCTTTCCCCCCCTTATCTCCGAAACCATATGCTGAAAAATTTTGAAAAACTGGAAGTATAGCCCCTCACCTGAACTTTACTGGAAAAATAAGAAAAAAAAACCCTAATATTCATTTTGGGGGGCAAATTATAGAATTAAATGGAAAATAAAAAATTATAATTGTTTCTAACGGGTCATGTAATATATCAAATCCCAGGGCTCATTATGACGAATAGGTACAAATATATTTTTTTAATTTTTTTAAAATGAATATTTTAAAATATATTAAAAAATTATTTTAAAAAAATTATCCATTCTCCCCGTTATTTCTCAAACTCTAAGACCTCATTTTTTTTGTTTATAGGAAAATTATGAAAAAAAAACCTAATTATATTATTTGGCCTTCAAATAATAGAATTAAACGGAAAATAAATTACTAGAAAACACCCATAGTAATTTTGGGGACAAATTATACAATTAAATGGAAAATAAAGATTCAATTTTTAAACGCATCATTTAATATATCTGATAAAAGGCTCATTATGTGAATTACAAATATATCATATTTTTAAATCATTTGTTTAAAAGATATTAAAAATATTAAACATCGACTTAATTCCCACTTTAGAAACTACACTATTTAAAATTTGAAAAATATATTTTATTTATATTTTTAAATAATTTGAATAACAGATTCAATAATTTATAATTTAAACTTTGAGCTATTTTGCCGTTTTTCTTCCACTCTACAGAGCCTCAAAACTCAGACAGTAGATTATAAAAGGCATTTCTGAAAGTTTATTAGTAAAATAAAACTCTAATGTTACTTTTTGGGTGCCAAATTAGAAAATTAAATACATATGTATTGTGATAAAAATCAAGCGAATCCTAAAGCAGATAAAATAAAAAGTCTATGTGTGGAAAATCAAAGTGTATATTTTTTATAAATTTAAAACGCTTTCTTTAAAGATATAAGGGTAAGTATAAGAAAATGCACTCATTCCCTGCTTGTCTGAAAACTGGAATATTCGAATCTTGAAGGTTGTACGGAACCCTAGGTATGCGAGTCCAACTCGCACTTGACCAAATTATTTGGTACTATACTCTCTTATGTACTTACGATTGGGCAATTTACTGGGACTTATTGATTACATCATGACTATAAAAAATAGCTATCACAGGATAATATTAAACATATTAAACAAAAATGAGCAGATCTGTCCAAGGAGACCGTTGATGAGTGATGTTAAGATGGATCCTATGACTTTCAACGTATATACTTGTCACCTGCTGAGCAAAACCACCTCAAGTAATTGAGATTTGAACTCAATACATTCATAAATATTGGATACTACTAAAACTGATGATTGTTTCCGTATTTACTTGGGAAAATATTAATAAAATAAATACACTTAGGTTAGGTGAAAATTTTCACTTATATTTATTTACTATTGACAATATTGTTTCTCCAGGTTACTGACGTCTTCAGAATACAAGGTAGAACTTTGTATTCTGAAGAAGCAAGTATCCTAGTGAAACAACATTGTCAATATTAAATAAATATAAGTGAAAATTACCTAAGCCTGCTTTTTTTTATTAGAAACTACTAAAACTACCAAATACGTAAATTAGATATCAAAAATATTGAAAAATAAAACTTATAAAATGCTCCATGTGAACAGGATCCTTGCTGTGTCCAAAATTGAAATTGACCATTGATTGAAAAATTTCTAAAGATTAAAATTCTCAAGGGATCTGGTCAGCTTTTACATTGTAACTGATGAACGCCTTTAAATATGGCGTCTGAAAACACAAAATGGTGGACTTTTCGAACATCAAAACAACAAACACTTGTTTAAATTTTCACTTTTTATTTCTTTAAATTTGACATATGTTTCGCCAAGTCTGGCTTCATCAGAAATTGGAAATACAATGAACGCTAAATTTATATTACATACAAAGGAACTACAGGTAAAGTAATAAAATGATTAAAAGGTTTTAATTCTGGGGAATTTGGAAGAAGTGGGCTGGATACAGGTCAGTTAAATTATACATTTATGAAATTGTTCACAATAGATATTAATAATATAATATTATTTAGAGATGGATTTTAAGACTAAGTAATGTAGATGAATTGGTATCAGTTTGGTCGTTTAATAGATTAGGAGAATATTTGTTTTTATTAATTTCTAGTGATTCAAGCAGATACAATTTTTTACTTTTGTTTTGTAAATATAAAATTTTAAGTGCATTCTTGTTTTGTTGTTGATTTTCGAAAGCTCCAGTGTGTTCACGCGTTCACGCCATCTTGAATTGATAGATCTTCCAGTGTGACCAATATAGAAATTGGGGCAACTACCACAGCTCAACCTATAGACACCCGAGTTAGAATTTTTGTCAGTCTTGTCTTTGTTGTTTCTTATATGTCTAGATAAATTGTTGTTTGTTGTGAAGGCTGTATACATGTTACTGTTCTGTAACAATTAGCGTTGGGTTTTATGACTCTTTTTAGTGAGCCGGCTCATTTCGTTCAGCTCACCAAAACGAGTCGTTCACAATAAGTCGTTCAATTGAACGATCTCCTAAAACACAGCCGTTTACCCTTAGGCGGATTTATAAAATGTCTCTACTTGTCTAGTTTACTGCTCAAACTAATATTAAAGTTTTGCTGAGTCATAATTTAAAGATCATTAATTTACGTAAATACAAAATTGTTATTTTTGTATTATTTGGTAACAAAAATTAGAAAAAACTCTAAACATTAAAAACAAATAAAATTATTATGCTTACTTATAACCCAAATAGAAATTTATATAACAAAAACACTGCAAAACAATAACAACCCTGTGCCTTAGTGCCTGTCATAATAAAAATTTAAAATACCCATTCATCGATTCGTTGAAAGTAAAACCTTCCGACCAAGTTTTAAAATTCCTTTCATCTCATGAACCAGACGGCTGACAGCTCTTTTCTCTCCACTGCTCTGAGCCGAGGTGACTATGCCAGTCGAAAGATTGAACGATGAACGAGTCAACGAGTCTAGTTCGTGATTGAACGTTGAACGTTTAGCATATCCTATGACTCTCGACTCGCTTGAGCCGAATGACTCTATTAATGGCGAACTGAACGAGCTATTTGACTTAACTGTGCCGCTGATTCGTGGCACATGTAGAAGAGTCGTTCGTTTTGAACGACTCATTCACGAACGACCCAAGCCTAGTAACAATTGGGAGATTTTTTGTGAGGGGTTCCATTGAATGTGAGAGTACGGTATAATTTAGGTATGGGATTGGGGTCAGTGAGATAGACTTCTTTAATAACAACAATAACAAAGCAATCAACAACAAAACAAATCCACATTTGCGGACCACTTATTGAAAGAAAACCATGTGAATGCACTTGAAATTTTACATTTACAAAACAAAAGTAAAAAATTATATATGCTTGAATCATTAGAAATTAATAAAAACAAAAATTCTCGTAATCTATTAAACGACCAAACTGATACCAATTCATCTCCATTACTTAATCTTAAAATCCATCTCTAAATAATATATTATATTATTAACATCTATTGTGAACAATTTTATAAATCGAAAAGCTGTGGAACCATTGGTGTGTCACAAATGTAAAAACCAAACAGTTTGGGTTTACTCCTGAAGATGACAACTTAGAGTTGTTGAAACGTGCGTTGAGTGTTTAAAATAAAGGTTTGGTGTTAGGAGGTGCAAAACTGTGTTTTTTAAATTTCATAAATGTCTAATTTGACTGACCTATATCCAGCCCACTTCTTCCAAATTCCCCAGAATTAAAACCTTTTAATCATTTTGTTACCTTACCTGTAGTTCCTTTGTATGTAATATAAATTTAGCGTTCATTGTATTTCCAATTTCTGATGAAGCCAGACTTGGCGAAACATATGTTAAATTTAAAGAAATAAAAAGTGAAAATTTAAATAAGTGTTTGTTGTTTTTTAAGTAATCTTAAAAATGAATTTTCATCAAGTGAAGACTGAAACAATCTTGAATCAACATATTTGGTACAAGGGTGTTTTTGGGGTGACTGATCATGAATCCCGAGTGAGATTTGCAAAATTCGAGATATCAAAAACTCCCGAATACCAACTTTGTTGCAAATCCATTTTGGATTTTGCCAACCTACCACCACAGTTTTTTACTTTTTACACTTTTAATCTGGACACTGGATTTTTTTCGCTTCAGGCACTTCAAAAAGGATACAGTTGAAAATAAAACATTAAAAAAATCCACTTTAAAGTAGAATTAAAAAATCAAAAATACTTAAGAAAACAAAGAATCTAAACAATCAAATGTGCTCATTCTGTACAAATTAATTAGCTACCTATGTAGTATATATATATTATGAATTCGGTGCTACGCAACAATCAAGTTTGATGATCTAGTAGATACGCAGGATTTTAAAGGTTTGTAATTGGATAGTATTATGTTTTTTTAATTATTTTCGAGTTTTTAGTTCCACTTGGAAGTTGGTTAGTATTTTTGTCCTAAAACATGCTGCTTCCTGTGAAAACATTCCAATCAAAGTATATACATTAGGGATGTAACGAATATTCACATTCACATTAGCGAATATTCGCGTGTTTTTTAATATTCGTATTCGCGGTTATTCATGCGATTTTTTTGCGATTGTGTTTGACAATGAAAAGCGAAAATATTATGATGTTACTCATTAGGTACATTGCACACTGTATAAGCTATCTCGGGAAAGAGATGGAGAAGAGGTGGAAAAAAGTACTGTCTAATAGCCACCCTGGATATCAAGAACGCCTTTAACTCGGCCCGCTGGGACCGCATTTTGGAGGCTCGTGCCAGGATGGAGGTTCCTCAGTACTTGCGCAGAATGGTTTCAGCGTATTTCAAGGACCGCATCTTATTGTACCAAACTGAAAATGGGCAAGTAGACTATAAGATCACAGGAGGTGTACCTCAGGGCTCTGTTCTTGGCCCCCTCTTATGGAACGTAATGTACAACGACCTGCTCCTGCTCGGTCTGCCTGAGGGGGTCAGGCTAGTGGCATTCGCCGATGATGTGGCATTGATCATAGTGCGCCAGCACATAGAGGAGATACAAACAACCTTCTCATTCGCTATAGCCACAATTCAGCATTGGATGCTCTCGGCGGACTTGAGTTTACCAGAGCAAAAAACCGAAACACTTCTTGTTAGCAGTCGAAAGGCAAGGGAAACCATCACCCTCAAAATAGGCGACACCTACATACAATCGCAGCCCTTCATCAGCTATTTGGGGGGTGCTCCTGGACACACGGCTCAACTTCAAAGAGCACATAATCGCGGCCAGCAAGAAAGCAGCTGGGGTACAGGGGGCATTATCTAGAATAATGCCGAATGTCGGAGGCCCTAGACAGATAAGAAGACAGCTGCTGGCAACAGTAACTACTTCTGTTTTGTTGTACGGGGCACCGGTATGGGGGAAATCGCTCGAGCTACCATCGTACCGCCGGAAAATGAAATCAGTCCAGCGGCTCTCAGCGATTCGAGTGGCATCATCCTACCGCACTGTGTCTTACGAGGCGGTGAGTGTGATTGCCTCTACCCTACCAATCGACATCCTGGCTGCAGAAAGAGGACGGCTTTATCGCAGAAAGTTAGAAAAAGACCAGCCGACAGGAAACAGCGATGAAAGAGCCATGAGTCTAGGGCAATGGCAAGAGAGGTGGGACAGCTCTACTAAAGGCCGGTGGACATATCGATTGATACCTAACATCAGTCGTTGGGTCAACCGCCAGCATGGGGAGGTTGGGTTTTACATCACTCAACTCCTGACTGGAAATGGATGCTTTCGAGCATACCTGCACAGGTTCAGGAGGGCAAACTTCCCAAACTGCCCACACTGTACGGACGTGGTAGAGGATGCGGAACACGTGTTCTTCACCTGCCCCTGGTTTCAGGATCAACGTGCTGAAGTGGAGAGGATTCTGGAGACTAATATCGTTCCAGAACAATTAGTAGAAGCCATGCTGAAGGGCCCCCAAGCCTGGAACTTGGTATCAGATTACGCGGAGACTATCCTCAAAGAACTCCGCAATACGTTCGAGGAGTCGTTTTGTATTCAGTGTAGCTGGTAGTTGAGTGTGATATAGTTTTATACTTGGGATTATTCATTCATCATGGCTTCAGGTATAACCGTATCGGATAAATGCAAAACAACGTACGAAGAAATCAAAAAAGATAAGAAACATCGCTACGTGATCTTCTTCATCAAAGACGAACGACAAATCGACGTCGAGGTCATAGGAGCACGCGACGAAGAATACGATGCTTTCCTCACCAATTTGCAGCGGGCGGTGCCGGCGAGTGTCGATACGGACTCTATGATTTCGAGTATATGCATCAGTGCCAAGGTACCTCAGAATCTTCCAAGAAACAGAAACTGTTCCTTATGTCATGGTGTCCTGATACCGCTAAAGTTAAGAAGAAGATGTTGTATTCAAGTTCCTTCGATGCCCTAAAAAAATCCTTGGTAGGTGTACAAAAATACATTCAGGCGACAGATCTGTCAGAAGCCAGTCAGGAAGCCGTAGAGGAGAAGCTCCGAGCCACTGATCGTCAGTAGCAAGCAACATTTTCTTTTGTATCTCTTCTACGACTGTCTACTCAACGCACCGACCTATCTTAGGTGTATTATTTATATGATAAGTATTTGAATATTAAATAAAGCTTCATTTATAAACTGTATTAAATGTGTTTCATTAAAACAAAAAAAAAATTCAAATGTACTGTCATTTCAAAAGTTAAGTGGTACAGGTAGGTATTAATTTTTACTTGCTAAGAGAAATAACAGTTGTATGATGACATAAATTTCTTTATACCTTTAATGAAAAATACAGTGGTTGCGTGTCAACTACATTATATAAATTTCTTCTGAAATCCTCACATCTACATGTAATTAAGCAACAATTTAATTGCTAAATAAAATTAAGCAAGTTATGTCAGTTTCATAACATGATATAGGGTTTTATGGCAAAATCAATTTCGAGATTTAGAAGTTTCAGGGAAAACTAATTCCAAGAGACCGAAATCAGGAGTCATACTGCATATAACGCCGTTTCTTTGTGATTTCTAGGACAAAGAATTCGAAAACCTGTCAAAGACATTATGATACAATTTTTGGTGATTTAATCAGGTGAGGGGAGCGCAACTGATAAATGTTCTCGACAACTGATGGTGTCAAAGTGCTGAGTTCAATTTTTAAATCAGTTTTAAAAACTTTGACAAACTTTAAAATATGCTGGTACTTTCTTAGGTCACACTTCTAGTTTTAAAAATAAGTATAAAGCTTTGAGATTTCTAGATTCAACAGGAGGTTGGCAAAAAAATAACTGTTCTATTACATTATAAAGGAATGTATGTTTTAAATCTCCTGATGACAAATTTTGCTTCGTTGGGTAGTGCTGCTAAATCCACAGACATCACTATATAGATACTGAACTTGTCCCTTTGTCTAAAAAAAGGTTTTATTGTGTTTCATGTTTTTTTTATGGTTGATAGGAAGATACCTATCGTGTTTGTGGAACGCTCAGACTAGCTCCAGGCCTTTTGTCAGAGCTGTAAACGAACTGGGCGGCGAACACAAACCACTGAGCGATCGGACAATATAAAATCGCTACAAAAGCAGCAATTTAATTTCCAGTAAGGACACAATGAATGCTTTGTATGTGTTTACAAACACTATTACTTAGATAAATTGAAATAAAAGCACCATAACTGTCGTACTTGCGTTCTTACACTCCTTGGGCATCTGCTCCCTTTGCGCCCCCCTGGCAATTATGTTAGGTGAAATTTCTTAACAAAATTGTTAGTTATGCTTTTTTTATATCGCATAGCAAGAAATTATGGCAAATCTCGCCATGTATCATTCTCTAATTAAGTCATTTCTAGAACTCTGGAAAATCAATTCAAAAGAATCGTTTCCAGATAGGTGAATAATAATTTCCAAAATCATTACTACTATCACTGCAGGGGCGGTGCCAGAGTCGGGCCTCAGGGAAGGCTAGTATTTAGATTACATGGGATGGACGATCTCGTATGTAATTAACCTAAGTAGAGGGGGTTTCAAAAATATAGTATTTCCAGGGTTGTTTTATTAAAAATAGTGACTTTTCGATTTAAACTTACAAAAATTGATTTATTTCAAGCTTGTGGATGTAAGAATACCTCTTGCCATTGTGTTAAACTCAATAATCTTGATGCTGTTGGAGAAGGCGACCGCCCTTCTCTGATTCCACCCCGGTGTTACTGTTTTTGTGATAACTTTTATTTCTATCATCTCGAAATTTCAAAGAACATTTATTGCTTACAATTATGACCGACATTGTATTTAAGTTTCGTTATCGCAATCCTTTCTCTTCCGTAAACTGTATAATGCTAAAAACATAATGTACGAGGGTGAATTAAATATGAACTGGACTTTTCTGTTTCTCGCCCTGTAGGTAATTCGAGTGGCGTGACGTCTCGATATATGTTAGGTAGGAATGTTAAGAAGAGGGGAGTTCGTCGGTCTGGCGAGGCGTAGTCGATGCGCTGTTAGTAGCATCATGTCAGAGCAAGAGGTGCATACGTCTGTTGCGCAACGTGTTGTTATCAAATTTTTGGCTCGGGAGAGATTTTGCGTCGACTATCTGCACAGTTCGGCAATGAAACACTTTCAAGGACCCAAGTGTACGACTGGCACAAAAAGTTTTCAGATGGCCGAGAGACAGTGGAAAATGAGCCTCATGCACGCCGTCCCACGACAAGCATCAGTGAGGCGAATATCTACGCAATTCGTGAGCTGATTGAAGCTGACCGCCATCTTATAGTATTGGCAATTGTTGAACACGTTGGAATATCATACGGGAGTGCTCAATCAACCATTTCAGATGAGTTGGGTTACCGAAAAGTATGTGCAAGATGGGTTCCTCGCCTTCTAAGGGAAGATCAGAAAGCAAACCGTCTTGCCGTATGTGAAAGGCTGTTAGCAAGATATCGAGCAGAGGGGGATGAGTTTTTGAGACATATTGTCACCTGTGATGAGACATGGGTACATCATTATACCCCGGAGTCCAAACGTGCAAGCATGGAGTGGCGAAAACCTGGAGAGGCAGCACCGCGAAAAGCCAAGACCCGTCTTTCTGCAGGGAAAATTCTTGCAACAGTTTTTTGGGATTCGAAAGGCGTACTGCTGATCGATTTTCTGCACGAACGCCGTACAATTAATGCTGAGTATTACTACGAACTACTCCAACGTACAAGTGAAACTTGCCTATCGGCAAAAGAGGCGGGATATATCTATCCGAAGTGTGATTCTGTTGCATGACAACGCTCGGCCACATACAGCTGCATTGACTAAAGGAAAATTGAACAAAATGCATTGGGAAACCCTTGAACACCTGCCTTACAGTTCTGATTTATCGCCATGTGACTACCACATGTTTGGGCCACTTAAAGGAGAACTGAGAGGCCACCACTTTGAGGACAACGAAGGGGTAGAAACGTTTGTGTGCAATTGGTTATCGACACGACCAGTTTCATTCTTTGAGAAAGGTATTAAAAAACTTCCAATTCGGTGGGAAAAATGTATACATAAGAGAGGAGACTATGTAGAAAAATAATATATATTAAAATTCGTATTGATCGTACCAATAAAATTTTTACAATAAAAGTCCGGTTCATATTGGATTCACCTTCGTATTAATAAAACTTCAGAATAGGAGATTTTTACATGATTTATTTGTATTTCATATGTTTTGCAATTTTATTATTTCTGATACCAGGAAAACTGAAACAAACAAATGAAAATTATACATCTATTGTAATCCGATCATCAAATCAATAGAAAATGAACCTTAGCTGTAAATAGCTTAGCAATAGCATAATGAATTAACAAAATGAGTAATTCAACCTTACTACCCAATAAAGTATATAAAATCCTTAGATTTGGGAATATTCAGGAAAAAATCACAAACTTGAAAAGTTTGAAATAATGTCAATATTGAAATACCCTAATTTGTTTCGTTATGCCTATTCAATATGCCGCTATGTACACCTACCTTGTTCATTTGGTCAGGTACATTGTTAGCTACATAATCTGCAATCGATTTGGCTATCGGATCATATATAGCAGGTTTTCTGTTTTGTTTTGAAGGAGCTAAAATATCAAAAAGTTTTACATGAATATTGTTTCATATATAAAAATGAAATTTGCCTGTAACGGCTCTGACTGGGGAGTCACCAAAGGCATACACAGATCGTTCCCAAGGTTCTTGTCGATTGAAGATATCTTTTTTCAATTCGTAAGTTTTCTGCCTTACATTCGTACTCGCAGTTTTGTCGGCTGCTCTTGAGGCGCTCTGGCTTACAGCTATATTAACTCTGAAAATAAATAAATAAACAGTATTTCAATAGCATACAAGAGATCCGTCGTTCCCATTTTGTTTTGTTTTTTCGTCTTGAGGTTACATTTAAAATTATGATATGCTGCATGCTAGGCAGGAGCCACAATTTTTTTCGCAGGGGGGTTGGTAAATTTTTTTGAAGAGTAATCGACTGATTAGGATGGCAAAATTTATATTTTTATTCCATGTTTCTTCAGTATATAAAAATTACATAAAATATTACCGAACATTGTTTTCACGAAAATAACGCTAAATTCGTTAAAACTGAATTTTT
>JAVLUE010000360.1:0-20001 GCA_034190945.1 Octodonta nipae | reverse complement strand
CCATTGCCCGTACGTGGCCAACCAAAAATGGAGGGACAGTGGTAACCTCACCCTCACCTGCTTTACTTTTCTGGAAGAAACTGCCATCTGCTTTCGAAGTGTAGGTGCCTCTACCTGCGGGATGCTTTGACTCAGTTCTAGGAGTAACAGGCAAAGCGTTCTCGCCTCGAATACTGGGTCACGCCCCATACAGGTCGATGACCCGACATCTCAAGCGACGGTCACACTGTTACCCTCCAGGTCGTCTCATCGTCACAATCTTAAAGGAAAGCAGGTCTGACGACTACTTGTATTAAGGGCTTAACAAGTCGCCTTCGTTCCCTTACGTTCAATCCCGAAGGAGAGTGTGTAAAGTTTTGACAAGTCACACTCTAGAGTCGGGGGACCCTCTCCTTCCCTGGTTATTAACGGGCACCGCCTTGTTGCCAGAAAGGAGGTCTGGAATCGACTGCCATGACTCTGAAAGTTTTATGGGTAACCACCGGGAAGTGGATTTGACTAAAGTTAAACTTAATCGGCTAATGGATCCTATATTTCAACAAGATAATGCTCGGCCTCAAGTTGCTCTAATTCTTTTAAAGTTTTTTGAAGATACCCATGTGAATCTGTTGCCATGACCGCCCAAATCCCCAGATCTTTCGGCCATAGAAGATGTTAGGGATATGATGGGTAGAAGGCTCGGAAATTTACCCCAGCCCCCACGGACTTTGGGGGTTCTTAGACTCGAAATATAGGTAGCTTGGGATAGTATCCCTCAAAACGAAATAAACCACCTTATTGAATCCATGCCAAGACGTGTTGGGGAGTGTCAAAGATAACCGTGGTGGACAAACATGAACAAAACTTAGTATTTTTTATTAAATTTTAATCATTTACTCCTTACTATAGAATCTGTTTTACCAAAACCATATTAAATGTACACATCTCCTTCTGGATGTTGCGATATTCTTGTCAGTGAGTGTATTCACTTGTCACTAGTTTCAGTATAAATACTTGAAACTGAATCGTACACAGACTTATTCTCACAATTTTTTAGTACAACAAACGCAATTGCTAAATGAAATAGCATCCTCTTTATCAAGGAAAAACGTAATGAGCTTTCATGTAAAACTTTATTTTTTTAAAGTCGTAAAAGTCAGCAGAATAGGTCGAATGGAACGACGACATGGGATAACATTAAGGGGTAAAAATAAAGGTCAACTGTATCTAATTTATTTTTACTGTCCTCTACAAGCTACTGAAGCACGTATTTAAAATTGTTTTTCTTTTTTATATAGGTATCAGAATTTAAATTACAGTGTCAGTATCACATAAATTTAACTAAGTTTACAGTAGCATTGTTGATCAATTTATTTTTTATATTCATGTTGATCTCAAGGCAAAAATATTGGAATTCTATGATAGGCAATTCTTATAACTGCTACGATTTAAACCATTTAAGTAGTTATGACTATATTTCCATCGTTTGTGTTGTTCTACTAGCAGATCCCACAGAAAGATATTACGTTAATCTTTCCATAAATTGAAACGCAATTTTAAAGATGATTACTAATAGGGTTGCCTGTCCAAAAATAGACGCAAATATTTTTTTCCATTTTTTTCTGTAACACACTTTTTAAATAGATTATCTAAATAAAAAAGGAAAGTAAAAATTACTTAAAAATACCAAAATAATTATTAATATTTGTTTTGTAACATATGGGTTCCTGAGCTTATTTGTGTAATAAAAAAATAAAGAACCTGAGAGAAAAGGGTACTGCTGCCACCACCCGAAAAGAATTTCTGATGGAGAGAAAGACTCCGGGAACCCATCTCTGTAAATGTTGGCTGAAAAAAATATATATGTCGGGGTTTGATCCACGAGGGAATGTCGGGTTTAATCCAAAAGGGAATAAATGTGGGCTAAACATTTATTTGACAAATAATAATCACAATAAAACTGACCTAAACTGAAGGCACCATAATGATCCACCACTGGAGTTTCAAACTATACGAACAATAGATAATGTTGATGATCAATTTATCTTGGGTGACACCTAACATAAGTTCGATCGGCGTAGCGATATGATATTATTAATCAAAATTGGTACACAAGGTATTCTACTCGGAACCGCGGCGAAATCCCGATTACGCGATAGCCTTCTACGATCTTACCTCGCTCGAGGTTCGAACAGAACTGCCTTCGTTCCTCTCGATATGATTCTCATGACAAACACCCTGCATAACACCTGACTCATAGACTATCACGTAATCAACAGCTCGCCGGGTGATTGGATTCACCCCTGGTCCCTAGCTGGAAAATTTGTAATAGAATATAATAATCGTAAACAAAAGTAGGAAAGCATAAATATCGATGTTTCTGATAATATAAACTATATATTCTTTAGACCTTCACCACTATTTCGTTATCTCCGACATATATATCAACGGAGATCTACCGCTCCTTATCTGCCTTAACTCTCAGTCCTTGGTAGCTTCTGGTTTTCGTCACCTAGCCTACTCTAAGAGAGTAAGTCCCCAGGCTTCGCAAATGCTGGTGGTTGTAGAAGGAAAAGAAAGGAGTTGAAAGTAAACAACCAAAAAAATGGCACATATATTGAAAAAAAATAAGAAAAAAAATATAAACAATAATTCAAAAACCCAAAAATGTAAATGAAAGGCAACAGAAAAAGTTGAATACAATACAAAAAATATCAAAAATCTTGGCTTTTAATTAAACTAAAAATACAACAATAAATTTATAGAATAAAAATAACTACAGTGTAATTTACCCACTAGTAGGTGGAAGTAAAGGTGCAATTCCACCCTAGTTAGGCCCTATAGCTCCGTACTACAATATCTCTTCCCTTATATCGGCAAACATTGTTGAGCCAGTTTATCCAACGAATTTATGAGTTTATCCCAACGGAATTTATATAAAAATTACAACAAAACCAAATTTAAACAATATATCACGACAAGAAAACAAATTTTTGCCGTTCGTTCCTTTTATCGACTCAGGGAGTCAGATGAAATCTTTACAATTTCACAATCTAGCTTTGCCTACTCCGACGCTACTTCGTCCCTATCACGAGGTTTCTTCCCGGCCGTTTGCTGGTCTAAGAAACCTCTAACCTGGCTCTAACCTACAACTCTACGGACAAACTCTCAGATTTTTGGCACTAACACTCCTCGGTTAGGAAAATGTAAAGGTACTCACCGGATGCGAATTATCCGTTAATCCCAAAAGGTTTACCTGTGAATCAAAAAGAAAATATACCTCAAACTAACTTTCTAGCTAGCTAAAACGTGAACAACCATAACACATTTGCGAATCTCGCGTTTCCCGTCATTCGGCGAAAATTTTATAACAATTCTTTAATTGACTTCCCTAGAGCCATATTTGGACAGGTGAAATGTTCCTCTCTTAGGAATCTGGTTTCCACCCTTTTTATGTCCCCTAAATCCGTCGCGCTACATACGACTGGTTTTTTGAGTTCCGGCCCCGAACTCGTTTAGAAATTCTCTGGATCTTTTCCTCGTGAACTTTAGCCCCTTTCATATCGGTACCATCTTCACGAATAAGTTAACAACAAAACCCCCTACCCCGTGAGTTTTTCATTGTCCGATTGGCTGCATCTTCCGCCATTAGCCGACTTGTTCTAAGCATCTCTCTTTCTTCCGAATTTAAAATTTTCGAACAAACTTTTCTCTAACTGCGTATAATCGGCCATCTTTGGTTTTTGTTTGAAATGTTGCAACACAGTTTGTGTCGACCTGGTTTTTAGCACGTACAGGATTTCAACTTTCCACTAACCCTGAATCGACAAAAAAAAACGGAACGACATACATAAACTTTCATTGTTTAAATAAAATCATTATAACATGGAAAACGGGTTGTTTCGCAATATATGCAAGTGGTATACATTGTGTGAAATTTCACAATTCTAGGGACATGTTTCATATTCTGCAATACAAGCGGAATTTTCTATATGACGCAAAAGCGTAGTCGGTTTCTAGTGATAAAATATTAAATAACATCTATCTGCTAACAAAAAAAAATTAAAAAAAATTGGCCTTATTCCCTGTTGTAAACATGCTCGGGATGTTACAGTTTATACTGAGAATTGCACAAAGCTGAGAACGAATATGTTTTAAATCGAATGTCTTTAAAGTTCATAATTGCAACATAAATGAGTTTTTATTAGTAATAAAAGCCTCTGCTGTTTATGTAACAGAAAATTATGCAGGTGATATTTTGGAATACATTTGATTTTATTTTAGTTTTTTGTATTGGATGGTTAATCAATTTTATAGAAAATACAAGTTTAATGTCATGCAGTACAGACACAACGAAAACACAATAAACACCGGCCATCAAATAGATTCCGAGCAGCAGAAATTCTAGCAAAAAGTGAACATTATAAAACCAACCTCGTGCCATTGAGATAGAAAAACGAAACAAACAAACCTCCAACAATCGAGACGATTCTCAATGCCTTCCGCTTACATGGAGAGTCGCCCTGGTAGGACGATACATTAAAATCAAATCACTGGAACAGCTACAGATTAACGAGTGATATCGAAACGTCAAAAAGCTATCTTAGGACAAATAAATTATATACAGGGTGAAAATGAATAAGTGCGAAAGATTTCAAGACGTTAGTCTGAATCTGGTAGACAATGTTCCTCGTTCCTCGAAGTTTCCTTGGACTTTCATCGTCTTGAAAAGGTTGATCTCACAACGTTTCAATAGCTTTGTATCTGCTATCGGCATCAGATGAATGATGGGAAATTCAGTTTATCCGTGGTATTTATACCTTTAATCGGTCATGCGTCGCCGGTCATGGTCATTCGATCTCATCCGGTCCAATCAGCGTCGTCGTATCTGGCGGTTGGCTGTCGGTGATGCGTAGCCACAGTGGCCGAAGAAGGAGTTTCCAAATGTTTTTAATTTGTACGCTGGGCTCGCTAATTATGTTCTCGTTCGAGATTATAAATGCTGTCTCTATAAATTTTCTTTTATACCAATGCTCCTCCTTGTGAATTACTCTGGCCTGGTCCCAGTTGATGTTGTGGTGTTCGGTCCACGCGTGCTTAGCTAGCCCAGACTTCGTTAGCTCCGCCCTTTGAGTAGCTGTGCGGTGTTCCTTAACCCTGGTGTCCAGCGGTCGCTTTGTCTCTCCAATGTAAAGATTGCCACATTCACAAGATATACTGTAAATACAGTTATTTGGTATTGCTGGAGCGTCCGGCCTGGTTCTTATAATCATGCTCCTTAGAGTGTTGCTGCTTTTGAAGATCATTCTGACTCCATATCTGTGTGCAATTCGACTAAGTTTCTACGACAAGCCTTTACTATACGGTAAAAATAGAGTTGCTATCGTGGTTTCCTCTTCATGCCTTTGTCCAGTTCTTCAAACGCCTTGTTAATGATGGTTTCCGGGTATCCATTCGCCAAAAGGATTTCTCTAAGTTTCACTTGTTCTTCTTTGAGGACTTCTGGCGTACTACAGATATTTTTGGCTCTATGGATTACAGTTTTGATGATGCCAGTTTTCGTGGTTGATGGGTGGTTAGAATTATAATGTAGATACTGTCCTGTATGGGTAGCCTTCCTGTAGACTGTCGTTTGGACACAGTCTACAGGAAGGCTACCTTAAAGGAGTTACAGCGAGTCCAGGCACTGTTACCTGATGATTTTCCTCACCGTCCTGCATTTTTGTTTTGAATGCTAGTTGTGATTAGACAACATCCAGAAATTCTTGACCATATTTCATTCACAAGTTTTTCAAGGAAAGCCATTGTTAACTCATATGGGAGGATGAAAATAATCATGATATAGTTGAAGCTTACCACCTGGAGCATTTCCTTCCACCTACAATAAATGGAGATACATACACTCAATTTCTAAGCTAAGAGCTGCCAGTTCTACCTAATCCGAGATGTGAGAGCGGGAATGTGGTTTATGCATAATGAGGCTCCTGCCCATGTTAGCAGGATAGCACGTCAATATTTGAACGAAACATATCCAGCTCGCTGGATAGGTCGAAGTAGACCTCAATTTTGGCCAGCTTGTTCACCTGATTTTCATCCGATAGACTTCAAGTTGGGGACATTTAAAACAATGGTTTATAGTGGAAGTCCTGGTCAAGACATCGAAGACTTAAGAAACCCCATAATTGTTTCTTGTAGAGTTATTCAAGATTCTCCGGGATTTTTAATCGAATACGAAGATCTATGAGTGGACGTCTATCTTGAAATCTTTCGTTCAAAAAATTCATGACATTACAGAATCTCTGCCATAAAACATACAAAGTTTACTGGAAAAGTTGACTGCGGTAAAATCTTATATAAGGAGGTGTTCTGGCCTAGAAGAATTAGTTTAGTTTGTCACAGAACGTCAATTGGAGAAACGAAATCAGATTTTAAAAGTAAAAGTTAATTTTGTCGTATTGTAAATTGTTAACTTGAAATTATCGTTAATAAATGTTTTCATTAGTTGAAAGAGAAGTTTGATCTGCCTAATAGTTCGTAGCTAAATGTATTTATAAAAACAATATAATAATATAAAACATTACCAATAAACAGCAACTCTAGTGCTTCATATACTGAATTGACCTTAACTTTAGTGGGTTCTCTATTTTCCAATATAATGGACTGCTCTCTGAATAAATCTACCGTATTTGTTGGAGTGAATTCGACGGAAGACATCTGAATGCACATTTTTATATTGTTTGGTAAACTTTTCTTCAGGTGGAAAAGTTCTCCTATAATTTGAGGAGTGATTCCTAAATCCTAAAATTTTCAGCACACAGTTGGTAATACCAAAAACGTAAATAATAAAAAAACCTGTTCGCCCAACTCCAGACCGCTGACTGTGAACGATTTTCCAGTTCCAGTTTGTCCATAGGCAATGATTAATCCGTTGCAACCTTGTACAACCCTGTGGACAAAAAAAATCGATAAATAACTACATTTGTCTAGGCACCATAGGGATTCCCGTGGACTCAGTGTTTTATGCCCCAAACCAAGTTAAGTAAGTATTACGATCCCCTGAATCCGTTGGTTTGCCTAGTAGTCCACAACATCTTTTTTTTTTTTTGAAGACGCGAGATGTAAGACCGACATCTAAGATTTTCGAGAGAATTAGCACACAGAGGTTCCGAATCTGGAGCCGTTCCATGTAACTTCATCTATCAGAGATATTGAATACTCTCTTCGAAGTGTCATTCCTTTGTACGCAAGACAATATATATTATATATAATATACATTGTTTCTGGTCAGGGAACCTTCATCAGTTGCGTTTCCCACAATTGAATGTCCTCTCGAACACTCTTTTATGTATTTGATACATTTCGTTAAATTTGAAGACGCGAGATGTAAGACCGACATCTAGGATTTTCGAGAGAATTAGCACACAGAGGTTCCGAATCTGGAGCCGTTCCGTGTAATTGCTGTTCTCCCTTAACTCCTAGAACAGAATGTCACGATAAAATTTTCAGGTTACTTCACCTGTCAGAGATATTGAATACTCTCTTCGAGGTGTCATTCCTTTGTACGCAAGACAATATATATTATATATAATATACATTGTTTCTGGTCAGGGAACCTTCATCAGTTGCGCTTCCCACAATTGAATGTCCTCTCGAACACTCTTTAATGTATTTGATACATTTCGTTAAATTTGAAGACGCGAGATGTAAGACCGACATCTAGGATTTTCGAGAGAATTAGCACACAGAGGTTCCGAATCTGGAGCCGTTCCGTGTAATTGCTGTTCTCCCTTAACTCCTAGAACAGAATGTCACGATAAAATTTTCAGGTTACTTCACCTGTCAGAGATATTGAATACTCTCTTCGAGGTGTCATTCCTTTGTACGCAAATTGCGTACAAAGGAATGACACCTCTTCATTCACGCTTCTTAATACAGGGTGAATGACTTTTATCTAAAATGAACAAATTAACATTTTAAATGTGTATTTTATTAAAAATCTATATATAAATACGCAAATGCAAAAGAGTTCGGTACTATTTCCTTTTGTTTGTGAACCAATTTTCTTGAGCTTATTAATTGCTAATTGACGGCATTTAGTACTATTAATAAAACAAATTGGATCAAAAGTTAATAATAGTTATTGCCCCATCTATTTATTAACACATTAACTGGACAACATAACTAAAATTATTATCCTCTGCGAAGTAATTTTTTACTTAATTATAATGGTAGTGGACAATTTTGTATAAGAAGTACACAAAAAAGTGTATAATAGTAGGAACAAAATTTGGAAATATGCAAATTCATATAGCCATATTATCTTCAAATTTTTAACAATGAGTTTGGTCGAATTTCCACCACTGAGCGATCGCTTGTTATTGGAAATTCTGATTATTCCTCGAATTTATACCCTTAACTGGTCATGGGTCGCTGGTCATGGTCATTAGGCCCTTAATCCTTTAGCTGATCCAATATGCACTGCGGCATTTAGCGGTTGGTTGTGGATGATGCGTTAGCAGCAGTGACCAAACAAGGGAGTCTCGAAACGTTTCTAATTTGGACGCTGGTATACATATACAGGGTTATAGCTACAGTACAATTCTAACTATCCATCAGCAACGAAAACTTGCATCATCAAAACACTAATCCATAGAGCCAAAAATTTCTGCAACACACCAAAGGCCCCAGAGAAGAGCAAGTGAAACCTAGAGAAGACTTTTTGACTTTGTTATAACCATACACTAAAGGCTTCTCCCAAAAACGTAAACGTATTGTACACAGATGTAGAATCAAATTGATTTTCAAGAGCAGCAACATCTTGAGGAGCATGATTACAAAAACAAAGCCGGATACACCTGCAATACCAAATAACTGTATATAATAATGTGCCAATTTCTACATTGGGAGACAAAGGGACCACTGGACACCAGCGTTAAGGAGCACCGCATCCGCATAGCTTTGCATTACAATAGCATTACATCAACACTAACCAGGCCAGGTTAATTCACAAGGAAGGGCACTGGTATAAAAAAATTATAAATGCGACATACATAATCTCGAACGAGAATATAAGTCCTCTTCTTCAGCCAGAAGATGCAAAGCTATTGAAACCTTTGAGTTAAACCATGTTAAGACGATGGAAGTCCAAACTTCGAGGAACGAGTTACATTGTATACCAGTTTCAGACTAACATCATTATGAGCTATCATTAGGAAAATGATAACAGTTCCATCTTTAATTACAACAAAGGAAAGATTTTTTTAAATTCAGTTATTACCTGTTTTTCCCCGGTTTATCCCTGTAAAAAAGTTCCTATCAAGATTTGTGGAAACACATTTTGAAGATCTTCTGTTTGTCTACAACTTTTCTGTTGACAGCATTATGATCATGAAATCACTATTCAGAATATAAACCAAAATCAAAAAAATTTTGGGGCTTTTGCTGATTAAATATTTTACTTTAATGAGTTTGCTGTTTAAATTATGTTAGTTAGTGCTTGTAAACTTATATTTACGTGATGACGTAAGCGGTTTACTGTTGAACATAATTAATAGCTCTTATTCTGCATCTTTTAAATAAATGAATTTTGGAAAACCGACTTTTCTAGAAGCTATTAAAATAAGTGATTTATCTGTATGAATATCAGTTGTCATGAAGACGCGAGATGTAAGACCGACATCTAGGATTTTCGAGAGAATCAGCACACAGAGGTTCCGAATCTGGAGCCGTTCCGTGTAATTGCTGTTCTCCCTTAACTCCTAGGACAGAATGTCACGATAAAATTTTCAGGTTACTTCACCTGTCAGAGATATTGAATACTCTCTTCGAGGTGTCATTCCTTTGTACGCAAGACAATATATATTATATATAAATATAATATATTTTCAAGAGAACCTTGTACTGATTCTCTTGAAAATCCTAGATGTCGGTCTTACATCTCGCGTCTTCAAATTTAACGAAATGCATCAAATGCATAAAGAAGTGTTCGAGAGGACATTCAATTGTGGGAAGCGCAACTGATGAAGATTCCCGACCAGAAACAATATATATTATAATTTATATATAATATATATTGTCTTGCGTACAAAGGAATGACACCTCGAAGAGAGTAATCAGTTGTCATGTTCCAATTTTGATTCCTTTTATTACCTTTCCAAGAGATCTTCTGCAACAGAGGTGAACACATCTTTCTGATCAACATTGAAGAAGACTCCGTCGCTGTTGAACTCCCAAAATCCCGCTTGATTTCCAGCTTTCGTTCTAGATTTTTTCACATTTGAATCCTGTAACTTCCGCGCACATATGGTTTTTTGATCCTTTATTTTGACATAATCCCAAGTTACTTTCTCAGAGGGTAAAATTCTGTAGAAAAGTTTAACGTAACTGTTGCCATTCGACATAGTAATCTGCCCTGTGTCGTGTGTCAAAAAAGACAATTTGTCAATATGTATAAAATCGTACTAAAATACAGGGCTTCCCGTCAGTATGGCTATACAGGAATATATGTACAGGATTGGGCAAATGTGTCAAAACACGTAATAAAAGTACAAGTTGTATTAAAAAATGACCCTAACAAAAGTTTGGAATATACAGCAATTTTCTTTAAACTGTGGTGTTATTTCTCAAGAAGTTCTTAGACATTGAAAAATATGCCACAAGTATCATTCAGAAAACAATTAAAGATCAAAACCGTTTTTTATTTGCTATGAAAGTTAATCGATGAATTAGTGCCATCTAGCGGCGAGCGGATACATTTTATGCATTCTAATAAAAAAGGATTTTATAGTGCTTGAAATAAGCTTTAAAATGTGAGTATTTTGCATGTAAAATGAGTGAGATGTAATGCAAATAAGAGGAAAATCTGTTTTTTTTTAATCAAGGGGTTTTATAAGTGCCATTTAATATAAAGAGTTTGATGGATTCTAGCAGTTTGGCTGCTTTAGGACACATATTTTTCTAAAAAATCACGATTTTAAGAAAAAAAAATTCAAATTAAAAAAACACCTTCTTTTCATAATATCAGAAAAATAATGAAAGATACGTAAAAAAGTATAATGATGAAAAATGTAGGTCTTTTTTGACAAAAATGTTGGTTAGTTTTATTTTCCTTTCACATCTCTCGAGCCCTTTGACCCTTCACCGTTTCAAAATAAAAGATTTTTCACTATATATTGTAATGAAAAAAGTTCTAGCTCATTTAGTTACCTTTAAAATGGTTTTTTAAAAGTTGTGATAGCTTCAAACTTAAAGCAGTTGTTGTCCAAAAACTAATCGTATTTTTTTCTACTTAGTAAACTGAAAATTTCGGAACGTGAATATTTAGAGCAAAGTTAAAGTACACTGTAATATAGACCCAAAACTATTGTCGCTTTGTTTGTAATGTGTTTTTTATGTATTGTATTGCTAAATTCTTTATAATTGATTACTAATTAGATTTAGCACTTTTACAGATAATTCATAAGTTATATTTTATTTTTTAATAAAAAGTGTGATTTTATACTCTATAATCAAATTATTTTTAATTGTAGAAGCTTATATTTTCAAATTTTATTTTAGAGGTAGCTTTAAGGAAAATTTATTTATAGAGGGGTTGTTTATAAGGGTTGAAAAGGGGTTAAATCATAACAAATAAGGTAGGTAACATAAAACAATATTTACTCTATAATTAAATCTTTTTTAAGCTATATAAAAGTCATTTTTCGTGTTTTTTTCTCAATTCAAGGGTCGTTTGCAGGAGTTGGGGGGCTAAAAATGAGTTAAACATGAGGTAATTGTTTTAGTGAATACTTCATACTGGCACTCCTTTATATTAATCACGTTTTCTAGCTTTAAAAAGGCTTCAAAATTTATTTTTTAACAATATAAGTCAATACACTGAGGCAACCAACAATACCCCATTGCTGTATCATGAGTCATCTCATCTATCACACTAGCATCGCTATTATGGATTCAAACGCTTTAAATCCTCTTTAGGTACAAATTATTAACCGACCTATTTAGTATATTTTGAAAGTCTGCATTGTTTACCTACCTTATACAAAATAAAACGTTTTATTTTCTAAATAGGCTTTTGAATTCTTGGATAACGGGATTCTATTTAAAACTTTTACAGCTAAATATATGTATGTAGTTAGGTAATAATAACTGTGAATTGACTATTATTTCTGGTAGTCATAATTAGTAGGTAATTAACTACACATAATAATTCAAAATAGCTCTGTTATATTAACAGAGGTATTCTAAATGATTGATGATTGTATGTTTAATTGAAGGCATCTCGAAAACTTTATAGTTCTACAGTTTCAGCTGAAAGGCCATTTTACAGGAAATTAATCTATACTAATACATAAAGAGGTAAAATTTGTTTGTTTATGTGTTTGTTAGTTTGTTCAGAAACAGAAAGTCATTCAGACATGAAAATTGGTATATACACTCTTCACCCCAAATGAAAAAAATGGGTGACTTGTTTTACAGAGAATAAAATATCTCAAAATAGAAAGTAATATGGGCATAAATCATTATATATAGTCTTTCCAAAATAAATAGAACCGGTTTTGATCATTTCCCCAAAAATTTAAATATTATATGGGAGACATTTGGGGGTCACTATTTTTTATGGAAAAATTTCAGTATCGTCTAAATAGAAAATAATACGGCGGTAAATCTTAATAAACGTCCTGTTATGTAATATCTTCGATAAACATTACATATAGAGAATAATATTCAAAAAAATGTATGAAATAGATGTTGCGGTTTTAGTTCAATGCTGGTTCAATGCAAGTATATAATTGACAAAGGACCTTTAGCGGAACAATCAATAAACACGTAAAGTAATTCACCAAATAAAAGTTAATCACTAACCTTTTACGTCGAAGCTCTGCAAAGGGTGTTTTCTTGGTGGTTCTTTCTTCTGAGGCTAGCCCCGTGAACAGGAACAGTTTCTTAGAGCTTCGTCTGGACAACACGTTACACAAAAAATAGCGACGTAATGTTCATTGATTGAACATACAAAAAAATGCGGGTTTAACAACAAATGATGCGCTTTTGTAAACACAAAAGAAACAAAATGAAAGCGGTTTAGCGGTCGTCACGAATGGAGCTCAAAACTTGCGAATCGGAACGCAAAAAAAAACAACAAAAAGCGGCGTCTCTTCAGACGGAATCAAAGCCACCGAAAAGTTCGGAGTATATTGCACGAAAACTCCCAAGCGTCTTAATAGCTTGGGATCCAAAACACGAATCACAATACTGTCTATATTTTACACGCAAAAACACACTTACAATTAGCATTAGCGCGACGGAATGTTTTAGAAAAGTTTAAAAATCAATGAAGTAATTCAATCAAATTGAACACAATACACTAAACAAATGCGGGAACGCACCACGTCCTAAAATAAATATTATTTAGCAAAAACTCGGGAACCGAAAATAACAGCGATATAAGAGTTATATTAATTCTTTAAATTAATAGAGAATTACTCTCTTCAAGGTGTCATTCCTTTGTACGCAAGACAATATATATTATATATAAATATAATATATATTGTTTCTGGTCGGAAACCTTCATCAGTTATGCTTCCCACAATTGAATGTCCTCTCGAAAATCCTAGATGTCGGTCTTACATCTCGCGTCTTCAAATTTAACGAAATGCATCAAATGCATAAAGAAGTGTTCGAGAGGACATTCAATTGTGGGAAGTGCAACTGATGAAGGTTCCCTAACCAGAAACAACAAATATAATATATATTGTCTTGCGTACAAAGGAATGACACCTCGAAGAGGGTATTCAATATCTCTGACAGGTGAAGTAACCTGAAAAAATTGTATCGTGACATTCTGTCCTAGGAGTTAATGGAGAACAGCAATTACACGGAACGGCTCCAGATTCGGAACCTCTGTGTACTGATTCTCTTGAAAATCCTAGATGTCGGTCTTACATCTCGCGTCTTCAAATTTAATAGAGAATTGATGTGAAAATTTACCAAATTTCTATTATTGAAAAGGGGGCCGAGTTTCAGTAATTTTTAGGGAAGAAAAAATGATGCACGTGTACCCGATATATTGATTGGATGAGAACTGATAAACTGACTTGTTTACTTGAAATATTGAATTTATGGAAGGCACTAGGACTGAAAAAAACACAAATACTAAAATTGTTAAGTGACAAAAACTTAAGAAACGAAAATAAATTCCAAAAAATGACCAACGTATTATTAAACCAAGAAAATGTAAAAAAGTTCGAAAATGTCAAAAATAATGTCAAAATTGACAAAAATCTCAAAAACATCAAAAATGTTTGAAAATGTGTAGCCTGTCTAACGGCCAAACGTTGAAAATGTCAAAAATATTATTACCGTCAAGAACATTAAAAATGTCGGTCATACCAAAAATTTCACAAATCTCGAAAAGACAAAAAATGTTAATTATATATAAATAAAAAAATATCAATAATCTGGAACAGATTGTTGAGGAGGTCTTGAATTATTTTGTCTATTCATGGGTTTTCTCTCCTCCAAATTTTTTTCCTGTAACAGATAAGTATTTAAAAAATTGTATATGTAGAACAAAGTGTAGTAAGGCAATTTCGTAAAATTGCCCGGATTACTGGCTGTCTGTACAGAGATTCTTCCTCACAGTTTTTCTGAGAGAAAGAGATGTCTATAAAATGATCAACCAGTATTCCTGTATATAAGTAATGTATTGTATATTGTGTAATACTTATCTGTGTATGGAGACGTTTCAACTCCGAGTCTGGAGTCGTTGTCAATCGTTTAGTGTTGTTTTCGAGGTTTTTTTCCAAAAAATTTTCGCTTTGATTTTGAATTTATTGTTTGTCAAAAAATTTGACACTGACAATTTGTCGTTTGGCGATCACTTGACGCTGAGGTTACCGTTTTTTTGTTCTGTTAGCAGTAAATTCTTCCAGTCCAAATGAAGGTCGGCTGAAGGTGCTGCGATTTCAGTGTTGTTTATCATCATACAGCTGGCTTCTTTAAGTTTTCTCTTTTTTAAGTTTTCTTCTTTCAACAAGATCTTTGTTTTATCCCAGTCTATCCTATGGCTGCCGGTGCTCGTTAATACATGATTGGCCAAATTTGATTTGTCCACATGTCTTCTGGAAATGTTATATTGATGTTCTTTTTTCCTTACTTCTAAAGGTCTTGAAGTTTCACCGGTATAAGAATGGCCACAGTCACACAAAACACTGTACACACAATTTTTAGAACTCTGGGTTGCGTTAAACGGTTTGGTATGTGTGAGGATAGAGCGCAAGGTATTATTTGTTTTAAAAACAGTTTTAACGCTGTATTTATTTCCTAACCGCTTAATTTTTTCCGATACACCTGGGATATATGGAATTATGTTCATAATTTGGTTGTCTGTTTGTGTTTGGTTGGTATTAGTGTGATGGTTATTTGTGCTGGTTTGTTGTTGCGATTTTCTTTCTAACTGATTTATAGTTTTATTTATAAAGTCTTGGGGATATTCGTTTTGAAGTAGATGTTCTTTGATAATATTGACTTCTTTGTTGAAGATTTGGGTGGATGAAGATATGTTTTTTGCTCTATCATATAAGCACTTTACAAGAACCCACAATAAAATTTACAATGGAGATGGAAAATTTGCATAAACTTGCTTATCTTGATGTACTTATAGATAGAACAAACAACACAATAAGTACAAGTACTTATCGAAAACCTACAAATACTAATAGATATTTGAATTTTCACTCCAACCATCCTTTAAATGTAAAGAAAGGTGTTGTAAAGTGCTTATATGATAGAGCAAAAAACATATCTTCATCCACCCAAATCTTCAACAAAGAAGTCAATATTATCAAAGAACATCTACTTCAAAACGAATATCCCCAAGACTTTATAAATAAAACTATAAATCAGTTAGAAAGAAAATCGCAACAACAAACCAGCACAAATAACCATCACACTAATACCAACCAAACACAAACAGACAACCAAATTATGAACATAATTCCATATATCCCAGGTGTATCGGAAAAAATTAAGCGGTTAGGAAATAAATACAGCATTAAAACTGTTTTTAAAACAAATAATACCTTGCGCTCTATCTTCAGACATACCAAACCGTTTAACGCAACCCAAAGTTCTAAAAATTGTGTGTACAGTGTTTTGTGTGACTGTGGCCATTCTTATACCGGTGAAACTTCAAGACCTTTAGAAGTAAGGAAAAAAGAACATCAATATAACATTTCCAGAAGACATGTGGACAAATCAAATTTGGCCAATCATGTATTAACGAGCACCGGCAGCCATAGGATAGACTGGGATAAAACAAAGATCTTGTTGAAAGAAGAAAACTTAAAAAAGAGAAAACTTAAAGAAGCCAGCTGTATGATGATAAACAACACTGAAATCGCAGCACCTTCAGCCGACCTTCATTTGGACTGGAAGAATTTACTGCTAACAGAACAAAAAAACGGTAACCTCAGCGTCAAGTGATCGCCAAACGACAAATTGTCAGTGTCAAATTTTTTGACAAACAATAAATTCAAAATCAAAGCGAAAATTTTTTGGAAAAAAACCTCGAAAACAACACTAAACGATTGACAACGACTCCAGACTCGGAGTTGAAACGTCTCCATACACAGATAAGTATTACACAATATACAATACATTACTTATATACAGGAATACTGGTTGATCATTTTATAGACATCTCTTTCTCTCAGAAAAACTGTGAGGAAGAATCTCTGTACAGACAGCCAGTAATCCGGGCATTTTTACGAAATTGCCTTACCACACTTTGTTCTACATATACAATTTTTTAAATACTTATCTGTTACAGGAAAAAATTTGGAGGAGAGAAAACCCAATGAATAGACAAAATAATCTGGAACACATCAAAAATGTATATCTCTTCAAATTAAATCTCAAAATAAGGTACTTTTAACGTATGAGATGTGAAAATAACCAAATGAAAAATGTTCATGATAAATATGTCAAACACGCCAATTTGTCTAGCCCATGCGAAGCTGAGTCGGATCAGCTAATTGTTTATAAAAAAGGTTATTTGCGATTTTGCTATGACTGTTTTACGAGAAAAATCCGAACAAACATTAAAATCAATCCAAAACCACCTTTAAATTTTCACCTGTGGTTCATACTGTCAAAGATATCAACCCTCATAACTGATAATTTAGAAAATACAATAAAACCACCAATAATACAATAAAACATTTATTACTTAAAAATATGTGCAAAAGCTGTAGAAAAATGTTATACACAACAAATGTAGTGGATCCATGCATCATTATAACACCAATAGAAAATATAATTCCCGCCAATATTAAATAAATAAGAAAAATCACCCTATTGCACTTGTAAAATGAATTTAATCGAAAATAAACTTTGTAAAATTGTAAATGGCCGAATGTTATCGGAATTTAAAATCCCTTGTGAATATAATTATAAACATCTACTTAGACTGAATAAAATGCGTTTTGATCAGGAAGTGTCTGATTTCACAAATAACGTAGTTGGCTTTGATTAAAAAACATCTGAACAAAATGACATGTGAACCTTTTAGTTTTATTCCAAAGCATTTTAATTAGTGTTCAAGTTCAATTTTGTATAATTTATAGTTTTTTAATATTGACGGGCACACATAATAGACATCAATATTTTTTTCATATAATTCTGTACTCTTACAACTACTTCTCTTTGACCTGTTCAGCTTCAACAGCACGCATCAGGTAGTCTTGTCCTTAATTTCTGTGATCTTCTTTGGTTCCTTATTGTCTCTCCAGATTACATAGTTGAGGGCAGTAGCTATCGACAGCCACATGAGATAAGGCACAATCAGGTAACTGGCGGTTTTATTGACTTGAGAAAATGTGCAAGCTACACCCAAAGCTGTTATATCGACGACTATTATGGTAGCTAAAGACTGAAAAATAGTAAATAATAGAATTAAATTTATTTTAACTCATCTTGCAATAATTTTGTCTGTACTCATTTCATTTTTCTATTTAAAAGTCTAGTAACTTTGTTAAGACTACTTTTGAAATTGATTTTATTAAACAGAGAAGAAATCTTGAAATATGAGATATATACAGAGCGAGTTTTTTTTGATGATCAGTATGGGGATCTCGGGAACTAGCAGAGATAGAGCAATGGTTAAATTGGGAAAGATTTGCAGTTTTACTGGCCCATTTTAATGACACTTTCGGATTTTTGTAAAAAGTCATGGCTTACTAGATATTTTGAAAAATCGAAATTGTGTCTATTTAGTTAAATCCCTCTAGCTCCTTTGTTTTTGATTTTATAAAAAAGTGTAAATATGAGAATTGAAGGGAATTGTATCCCGAATATGATTGTCATGTCCTCGTTTGCGTGACAGCTCTCGTTTTCAAGATATGACACAAACTTTTTTTATGGAAACCATAGTTGGCTATGACCTCAAAAAATCGGACATTTTTAGAACTTTTCAACGATATAATACTCGATATAGTTATTCATAAAAATAACGGAGTTATGGATGCTTTTCTCTCGTATTTTCACTTTTAACGTAGTTAGCCATGAAATTGATTTATTAATAACTATTCCAAAAAACATTATACGATTTTTTTATTAGGTAATCAGATATAACGAAAAAACTAAATAAGTAGGTACTTACTCAAAACTTAAGAAATTAAAGTACATAATAATGGTTACAATTTATGTTCGAAAAGTCCACCATTGTTATTTAGACAAAAATTGCATCTTTTGAAGATTGACATTACCGTTTTCCTCACAGACCGCCTATCAATTTCTTCAATTGCTTATAATACCGCCTCCCTTAGGTCACCAACTGTCTCATACTTTCTTTTGTATACATTGTTTTTTAGAGCACCCCATAAATAGAAGTCTATAACTGCCAAATCGGGAGACCGGGGTGGCCATTCGCGTGGGCCATTTCTTACAATCCAAGAGTTTGGATAGATATTATCTAAGTGTTGCCTTACTAATAATGAGTTATGAGCAGGTGCTCCATCATGTTGTAACCACTCAATTTCTAAACAAGTTCTCAAATTCAAATTATGCAACATATCTTGAAAAGTGTATTGCAAGATAAAATGCCCCAGAATACTAGACCCTATGATACCACACCAAACATTAAAACCAAATTTTACCTGGGGTCGTCTTTGTTCTACATGGAAAGGATTTTCTTTAGCCCTGATATGCTCATTGTGTCTATTGAACATACTGCAGTTAGTAAATCTAGTTTCATCTGACCATAACACCTTTAATGGAAACTGTGGATTATCAAGGCACATGTCTCTAAACCATGTACAAAACAAAATACGTCGATGTTCATCACCAGCATGTAAAGTTTGAGAAACTGAAAGTTTGTACGGGTGTAACCCGTGCGCTTTCAATACCTTAACTACAGTTCGTTGAGATGTGCCAGCTTCTGCCGCAATCTCACGAGTTGATGTAGATGGATTTTGATTCACTATTGCCAAAACATTTATTTGTGCTGCTTCGTTAATTTGATTACGTTCCTTTGGTGGTTTAATAAAAGATCCATATCTGCGTAAACTATCATAAAGCCTCTTAAATGTACATAGAGCAGGTTGACGACGATTAAAATATCTATGAAAGTATTCCTCAGCTGCACAAACTGAATTTTTATGGCATATGATATAACATTCCACCATATTCAGTTTTTCTTCTTTAGAATATTCCATTTTATTACGAAAACTTGTCAATATCTACTGTCAGTTCAGCACTACTAATGGAATTACTCTCAAATGAGGAAACGTCAAAGTGAAAACAATCTTTTTCATGGCTACCTAAATTAAAAGTGAAAATAAGAGGGAAAAGCATTCATAACTCCCGTTATTTTTATGAATAACTATATCGAGTATTATTTCGTTGAAAAGCTCTAAAAATGTCCGATTTTTTAAGGTAATAGCCAACTACAGTTTCCATTTAAAAAAAGATAAGTTTGTGTCATATCTCGAAAACGAGAGCTGTTACGCAAACGAGGACATGGCAATC
>JAVLUE010000359.1:0-20001 GCA_034190945.1 Octodonta nipae | reverse complement strand
AGAATAATATACCTTCTTGCTCAGAATTCCGTAATTTTATGCAAGAAGCACCTACACCTACCTGTTTACGAGGTTAATAGATCTGAAGTTGATTAGAAGGTCTCTATATTTAAAAAAACTGTATGATTCCAACAATTACAAAAAGAAATAAAGAGTGTAACAACCTACATGTCCTGAAATTTATATTTGTCAAACTGGACCAGAAATTCAAAAATTAATTGATAAACATTGTAGTTTATGAATTTTAATAAGAAACGGATTAAACAGGTGTTAATGTGCTACGAATTAGAGGTATTTTTTGGGGTTCAGAACTACATTTAATTTTCTACGAAACGCATATGCAATACAACAATCTAACAAAAAAATTACTTACTCTGCTTACTGTCAGCAAAGGCCAGTTAGTCTCAGCCTGTTGAATAGGTGGAGGTGGCTTCAAAAATTTAGCATTCAAATCAACGTCAGGCAATTTTTTGTCGTCGCCGATTTGTTCCTTCAGTTGTTCAGCTTCTTCTTTCATGCCGTGAGTAGCAGCTGTCAAATATGCCAAAGAAAGCTGATTAGAAGCCTTCAGAACCTTCACGCGTTCTTCCAAATCACCTGGAAAGGAAAATAAAAAATTTTAGAGTGAAAATGTATAGTACAAATATTTTGGTTTAACTCACCAAGAAGAAGTGCACCATGATATTGAGATGATCTTGCTTTTCGGATTTCTGCGATTTTCATCATCTTTCTAAGTTTCTCTAAGTTGCCAGTGATCAAGTACAAGAAAGAGAGCTTATCAAAGCTCTTTGTTCGTTGATAGCACATTTCCACTACCTGGGAATAAAAACATAATTAAAAATCGTTCTGGTAAAAAATAATCTTGTAGATTTAGAGCCTGATGCACTATTGAATAAATAGTATGAAATTTGTTAATTAGTAATACTAGTAATTAAACATAAACTTAAACAAAAAAATAGGACAACTTTTTGGCTCACACTGCAGCCTCGTCAGATACTGATTAATTGCCAGAACAAGCTACAGTGTCAGCGAAACAATGTCTTGTATTTGTTTGAAAAAAGTGTAAGTATAACTACTAGTATTTTGATTTAATTAGTTTCTCACCAAAATTTTGCGGTAGAAAATTTTCTATAGATTATAAGACCTCCATGACCGACTACTATAAACAAAAAATCTTAATATGAAGAACAAATAAATACTCCCTAAAGTTAAATAACAATATGGCAGTAGACATAATATTCACGAATAGTATAAAAGAGAACAAGGCAATTGAAAAGAGTGCACAAAAACCAAACCAGAACAAAAACAACCTAAATATATTGTAAGTCAACTATTAAAGAAACGCAGAAGAAGAATGGTATGACATATCTACACTATAATATTAAAATATTCTTACGAGAAGTCATCCGATACCTGGCGCAATCGGCTATCAACCAATTCGTGGAAGCGACATTCTATGCTGGCGGCTGCAGTTAATAGGAATTCGTCGAATTCCCTTAAAGCTTCCAGAACACATGAAAGAAGTTTCCCGATTGTTCGTTGACTTACCAGACAATTCCGAGAGAAATGTATAAATACGGACAGCTGGCGATGTGATTCATTCAATATTCGACGGTCGTATAGTTTACATAAACTGTTAATAGTTGTGTGAATATAAATTGTGTTAAAGTAGTGGAAATAAATTAGAGTGAGTTGGACAGTGCTTTTAAATAAATCCAAGAACTGAACCCGATTGTGAAAATACAAAGATTACAATATCAATAAAAAACATTCAAAGAAATATAAAGAAGCAGAAGAAAAAACACACAGATAGTATTAAAGTCACAATAGAAGAAATTAGAATTCTGAAAGTGCTAAGAAAAAAACAACATGATATTAAAAATACCTACATATATCTGAAAGCAAAAATAGATGTCAACGGCATAGTAACATATAAAACACCATAAAAACATTGACTACTTTATTACCAAATTGTCTACTTGAAGGAATTATACGCACCTGATGATTTCCTTGCCACAATGCAGACTGAGCCAATTGATCCCAGCAAGCTTTATCGTTCAAAGCCTTAGCAGCTTCCAAGGCTATTTCAATATTACCGCATTCCAGGGCCAACGTGAACCTCGTCTTGTCGTCCTTGACAAAATGCAATGCCACTTCCGGATATCCCTTTTGCTGTAGATACGAAATGATTGATTGTCCCACCAACCTCGAGTTCCTTACCATGTAAAGAACTTCTTCGTACTTGTGATTGATCAACGCCAGTTTGAATTTATATTCAGTCGGGTCGACTGTCAAAATACGAGGCTTGCATTCACGATCTAGACAGAAGACTTGACTGCCTTTGACGCGCGTAATGTAGATCGGCAAGTCTAGGGTACGAATTATACCATGATCACTAAAAAAAACAATTAACAGTTTTGTCAAAAAAGTTGTATTTTGTTTTGCTTACCCGTTTGTCAAAGTATACTTAATGTGGTTACTGGTTGTATATATGAAAACACCTGAATCGTCCCAAGCACCAGATTTGACTCTAGTATTTTCGTGTAATGAACAAAGAACATCTAATTTTCTGTTGCAAACTGTGACATTGTGCTTTGACAATAGCGCGATGTGGGACATGTCAGTTGACCAGACTACGTATCTGCATTTGTTGATTTTCACTAAAAATGTAATAAAAATCAATGATCAATGTAAAGGGTTTCTCTATAACCTAAAACGGTTCTACAATCATATTTTTTAATCTTTTAAGATCTCACATTAATTTAGAGTTTTAGTGTAACTGAACCAGAAATAATTAAATTTTGAACAACAGATATAATAAAACAATTTAAGGATACTATGTACCAACCTTGTGCTAAGGTCCGTTTCTGTTGAACATCAAACAAAGTGATATGTTCAGCATCCCTCAACAGCAACATACCAGTACCAGCATAGAAAACCTCATCGCATGTAGGCGTCTGAACTTTCTTCGTAACTTCGTTTTTCAAATTCTTGATGACCAACTGATGCGTTCTATCCAACACCGCGAATCTGTTCCTGGCCACCCAAAGGGCCGTCAAACCGGAAGATCGTTTACTCTCTGCTTCTGGTACGTGATCGTCCCTTTCTTGGTCCTTGGGGATAACGTAGAGATCGTAGGTGCTGTTATCCAAGTTCGAGGTCCTAGTTGAGAGTAGGACGGCGTTTTCGGCGGGATTGAAGGACATTCTATAGACGGGGATTTTGCCGCCTCCTCTGATTTGGATGACAGGAACGTCTTTGGAGGTGGTAAAGTCGAGTTTACGCAAGAAACGTTCTTTGACGTAGTAGAGGAGGTTGCCGTGGACTGTATATGCTGGGCGTTCCCTTTCTAGCTTGAAAATCACCTTTAATAAAAAATGTATTTTAAATACTGAATTGATTCGGGCGATGATTGTTGGAAATTCATTATAATAATTAACTTATACTACAATTGCAATTTCCACAATTGACGTTTTTTAAAAAACTGTCCTACGCCTTTCGACTAATGTCTTTGTCAAGGAACTAGACTAACTGGGTATTTCTTGAGGAAGTTGTATTTATATTCAACGAGTGATATAATTACCAGGTACTTAATTTTGAACAGGATTATTTAATTTTATTATAGGTAAAAGGATTAAACAAAGAGTTACGTCAGAAATCAAATAATACACATTGTCAAATATTTTAATTTACATCTTAGAATTGTGCCTTTTTTATCCATAGTTTCTTAACTATTGACAACGGGGTCTGACCTAGACCCCGAAACGTTTGGAATATACAGCAATTTTCTTTAAACTGTGGTGTTATTTCCCAAAAAGTACTTAGACATTAAATAAAGAGGTTTATTAAGGGGGAATTATTTATTTCTGTCTCGTCGTTTAACAAATTACCGGTAATTTGAAGTTTATTAATCTCCAATGATTCTAAAACGTTTAATTTATTGCCTTTATTTTCTGAATGTAATAATTTAAAATTTTCGTCGAAAAGATGATTTTCTGTTACTAAATGTTGGGCATAATTAGAATCTGTTTTTTGATTAATGAAAGAATTACGGTGCTCATAGATACGTTTTTTACACGCTCTGCCGCTTTGGCCGATATAGGCTTTAGAGCATGACACACATGATAATTTGTAGACTCCAGATTTATTTTTTGGATCAATTTTCGATTTGTTATTTTTGATAAATTTTCCAAGACTATTGTTTGTTTTGAATGTAACGTTAATATTCTGTTTTCTTAAAAAGGATGCTATTTTTAAACTTGGTTTGCCAAAATAGGTTATACTATTATATGAATCATTTTGCTGTCTGGGATGGCTCAAACCGATCTAACGATTCACCGCACTTCTATACACCCATATCAACAAAAACTTTCCGCTTACAATAGTATGGTTCATAGATTACTATCCATAAAACAATCACCAGATAATTTTCAGAAAGAATTAAACATAATCAAGCAGATAGCAGTAAATAACGGGTTAGAGGCCGAATTAATAGAAAATATTCTTGGAAATCAACAACAGAAAAAGACATTAAGAGAAGTTTACCCAGACAGCAAAACCAATAATGATTCATATAATCGTATAACCGATTTTGGCAAACCAAGTTTAAAAATAGCATCATTTTTAAGAAAACAGAATATTAACGTTACATTCAAAACAAACAATAGTGTTGGAAAATTTATTAAAAATAACAAATTGAAAATCGATCCAAAAAATAAATCTGGGGTCTATAAATTATCATGTGGATCATGCCCTAAAGCCTATATCGGTCAAAGCGGCAGAGCGTGTAAAAAACGTATCTATGAGCACCCTAATTCTTTGATCAATCAAAAAACAGATTCCAATTATGCCGAACATTTAGTAACAGAAAATCATCTTTCCGACGAAAATTTTAAATTATTACATTCAGAAAATAAAGGCAATAAATTAAACCTTTTAAAATCATTGGAGATTAATAAATTTAAAATTACCGGTAATTTGTTAAACGACCAGACAGCACTAAATAATTCCCCCTTAATAAACCTCTTTAGTTAATCATTTTACCTATCATAGAATTAAATAATCCTGTTCAAAATTAAGTACCTGGTAATTATATCACTCGTTGAATATAAATACAACTTCCTCAAGAAATACCCAGTTAGTCTAGTTCCTTGACAAAGACATTAGTCGAAACGCGTCGGACAATTTTTAAAAAAACGTAAATTGTGGAAATTGCAATTGTAGTATCAGTTAAATGTATTTTACTTTACCCATATACAGAAAAAAATATATTATGTTTACGCTAATGTTTGATACCTTTCAACCAGATATGTAAGTGTATAACATAACGTTTAACAGCTTTTTAACTTACTCTCGACATTTTTGCGTCATATGTCAAATCTCAAAATGTTTATAGGTTATTAAGAGCTTTATTATACTATAATAATAAAAATAAAAATCAGGAAAGTAAGAAAAAAAGATTAAATTAAAAAAAAACCAAAAACTGTATGCTATCCAGATGTTTTACGGGCTGCATAATATAGCACATGAACACACCTATCCGCCTTCCATCTTTAGCGAACCTTCTACAAAACACCCCGTATTCGTAGCAGGAAGATATTAAGGTACACATATTTGAGACACATAGTATACAGTAAATATTCATCTTGTCAGCTGTTAACTAAAATATTCAAAAGACATTCTAAAAACTTCAAACGTCATCTAGACAGAAATGAAAATCCGAAAACTCCTAAAAAATCCAATCAAAAAAACAGACGAATCAGTCAAAATCGCTTTCGGCAAACCGGTATGTAGCGTCACGTTTAAAACCATCAAATTCCTAACAACAATCTCATTTACGTTGATAGTTCTCAACATGTTGTACTGCTTGGATCTTTTCTCTTCAGCGGTGCACATCAAGAAATCCTTAGGCGACTTCATCAACATGATATCGAAAGGAGACGGCCACGTATTACCGACGCTTCAAGCTGTACCAACGCTGATGTTTTTAGTTCTGGACATCGTTTTTATATATTTCGTTTTTAAACTGTTCCACACAGAAAAACAGCCGAAAATCAATTGGATTTTGTTCATAATAATCGTCGCAGATATCGTCATTATATTTATAACTTTTATATTTATTATATACATTTTGAGTCACAGTTATTCAAGTCATGAAAAATTACATGACGGCATTACCAAGGCTATGAGTAATTATTCAAGCAACTCCTTCTATAAAGTTAAAATCGACAGGCTACAAATAGAATTAGACTGCTGTGGTAGTAAAAAATACGACGAATGGTACACCATCAAGTGGTACGACGAAAAATTAACCAAGAGCAAAGCCAAAGATAACTCACAAGGCAATACACCTTTCAGTTGTTGTTCAATCACTTCAATATTCCCGTGCATTCATCACAATATCGAAAATACTGGTAGGGCGTATCTGTACACGCCTGAACAAAATTTGAGCATATCCACTGAAGGTTGTTACCACAAAATTCGTGATAAAAAAAAGATAGTAGGATGGAAAATCGCAGGGAATTTGTTCCTAATGCAAGTTTTTCAAGTGTCTATTATAATATTTGTGAGGTTCATTCAAACTGGGCATTATGTTGATTCGAAGTTTTTTGGGCACAAAAAATCGTACACCATTTGGTTGTTCGGCATGTACGTGGGGAAGAAGAAGGATGAAAACGAGAAATCAGGTGATGACGAGAAGAATGCCAGTGCTCCTGAACCCCCACCTGTACCATCTGAGTTGAAGAAATAATCAAAAACTAAGTAAAAGAAAGATAAACAAAAGAAACTGATCATCTAGATTTATGAGCACCTTCATTAATTAAGTTAAGCATGAAACAATTCCGAATATAAATTTAAAATACAATGTATACATAGTGTTCTATCCATTAAAACCAAGTTTAGAACATCTATGCTAATAAATATTTTAAACTGAATTTTGCAGAAAAGATTGTTTTTTAAACTTCAAATCCTGGTAAGGTGCTAATCGGCCTATTTTTATGTTTTCCTAGGAAATAACACCACAATCGAAATAAAAAGTATTGAAAGAAAAACCAAATGTTTCAAAGTCGATTCTGACTTTGTTGTCAATGGCTTTAAAATATGTATTGAAAATGTAAATTGCAAATTGAAAGTTTGATTTATGACATTTAAATTGACATAAGACAAAAATGTTGTTTTCAGATATACAGGTAGCACAAAAAAGTCTAAAGATCAAGTATTATAGTTAAACAGCTTTCAAGTTGGAAGAATTTGAAAGAGTTGTCTTTAGAATTTATAAGTGGCGTTCCTAGGTACGAATTTGTTATAAGATGGTGCATTCGCCAAAAATGTGATCAAAGCATTATGCTATATCAGTGATCCCATTAATGTCATAAGGGAAAACCTAGGAAAAACCTTATGAACTATCCCGATACAGGATTGTTCAACAGGAGATGGAGGAGGGTAGATATGTCCCAGTGTTACGTAATAATTTTCCTAGGAATTGACAACACTGGAATGGACTTGAAGGTGATTTATACCAAATTGAACAAATCTGTTTTTTCAAGATTCAAAACCATTTTCAATTTTTTGTAAATAAATAAAATAATTCATCAACATATGATCATACTATTTGTTTAGATAAAAGTTCAACATAGATAGGTATTCCTATTATTTGAAGATACATATAACCAACTTAAAAATAGCTTCCTCTGCTTTGAAAAGACTATGCTTTACTACCAATTCCATTCTTTTTTTCCTAGAAATTGACTACACTGGAATGCATTTGAAGTTGATTTATACCAAATTGAACAAATCTGTGTTTTCAAGACTAAAAACCATTTTAATTTTTTTGTAAATTAATAAAATAATTCATGCAACATATGATCATATAAAAATGCAATGCATAAAACAACGATTTTCTAATATTGTCAGATAATCACAGGTAATCACATCAAAAAACTTACCATTCCTGTATCATGTCCAGCTGCAAACAAATTGAGGTTAGGATGGGATGTCATCACCCAGAATCGTTCATGGTCTCTCCTGAAGGTATGTAAGCAAGTTCTTTTTGTCATATCCCACACTCTTATGCTTTTGTCTTCACTATTTGAAAGAATCAACTCCTGCCTTGGATGGAACAACACACAGGATACATTGTTGTAGTGACCTCTGCAGGTATCAACCTGTTGTAGAGAGATAAAAACATAATTTACAAATATTAAGAAAAAAAGTGAAGTTCCTAACCTCCCAAGCTTTAGAGTCATTCATCCTCCATAATTTGATTTGCCTGTCATCAGCTCCAGAGACAATAAGAGGCAATGTGGGATGGAATGTCGCCCAGTTAACACCGCGATCGTGACCTTCCAAAACATGTTTGACTACAGCATCTGCTTGACCAAAGAGATCAGTGGTGCCAGGGTTTTTGAGGTGGTCTTCTAGACCAGCTGGTCCAGGTGCTACATTCTTTTTGCGAAGACCAGAGATGTCCCAAACTCTTACCTAAAAATAAGGTGTTTCTAAACAGATAGTTAAGAGTCTGTACCTAAATTTGCTAGCAAAAAAACTGAGTTCAAGATTCATTATAGGATACCCAAACAAATATATCTTTTTTCAATAGATACTTATACATAGACTACACACATTTATTCTGAGAAAAAAATTATATTGATTCCTGAATGATATTTGTGGCATATTTTTCAATGTCTAAGTACTTCGGTCTAAGTAAGTACTTCGGGGTCTGGCGTAGACCCCAAAACGTTTGGAATATACAGCAATTTTCTTAACTGTGATGTTATTTCCCAAGAAGTACTTAGACATTAAAAAAATTATGATTTCACAAAATAAACCTAAGCTAGATGTATGCTATATGTGTGTTGGAGTTTTGGGGCATATTTCCAAAAACAATTCCTAAATTAGCATTTAGACAAAACTGCTGTTGAAAATAGTCCACAAATGAAGGGTATTCTTGAACATGTCAGACTATAAATACTCACTGACAAAGAAGAAGAAGATGTTTAAATTTAATATTGTTTTGTAAAACATAGAGTAAATGATTAAAATTTGGTGTAAAGTTTAGGAAATGTTTTTTCATGCAAACTTTTTTTTATCAATTAATATTGTAGTGTTATGTATTTTTAAATTTAACAAAAAACAATATGTTTCATGGGACTCAAAATCAATGTTAAAATGCGTAAAGTACGTGTACGCCGAATATATCGCTAATCCGAACAGAAATCCAACTACTGTTATTAGATGTCAAGCATAGTCAAAACCGGAGAAGAGTAGTCACCAGACATCGAAGGGGCACAAATGAGTTCAAGAGCGAAGTCTAAGACATAACCGTTAGAGGCTGATTCTCGACAATTCGTAATTTGGTGGATGAGAGATCAGGAGAACAGGGCATCTTGTAAGTCTTGTCCGAACGGTTTACCGCCGCATAAGGCCTTTTGGACTGCAGTATTATGATCATTGATGGCAATGACTACAGCGGTGCAGAAAACAACATTGGAATGTGGAATGGCATCAGTTGTCTTCTCTGATGAATCTCGATTCTGCTTGGGTGGACATGATGGCCAAAGAAGGGTTAGAGGACGTCGAGGAGAAAGACTTCAACCTCAATTTAATGTTGAGGTGTTATGGTATGGGGTGATATTGCCCATAGAAGTAGATCACCTTTAGTCTTTGTTCGAGGCAATATGCCAGGACAACATTATGTTGAGGAAGTAGTGGAGCCATATGTACTCCCTTACTTTAATTGGTTCATCTATCCCATATTTCAGCAAGATAATGCTCGAGTTAATTTAAACTTTTTTGAAGGGGACCAATAGAATGTGCTGCCATGGCCTTCCAGATCCTCCAATCTTTGTCCATAGAACATGTTTGGGATACTATGAAAAATTTACCCCAGCCCAAAATGTGGACAAACACATTATTAACAAACCCAATTTAAAAAAATTTAAACTCCTTGGTATTTTTGATTCAAATTTTAATCATTTACTCCTTAGTATAGCTTCTATGTTTTACCAAAACAATATTGAATTTTAAATATCTCCTTCTGGGTGTTGTGATTTCTTTGTTAGTAAGTTAATTAATGTTTTATGGTAAAGACATATCTTTGATAAGATTAGAACATTAGTATCTGAATCAGTATGATAATACAAAAAGTGATGTGATTAATTTGTAACATTATTTCAAATCCCTTAAATGACAACTGACTACATTATTAGATCAGTTCTGAGTGGTTTCATAGTTTCAAATTAGTATTCAATGCTACACAGTTTGGAGAGAAATTAGTTGTGTAAATAAATAGATAAAAATATTTAGCCAAATTTATAAAATATTTTTTTCTCCTTTCAGTAAATAAGTTAAACTTATTGTGGTCATATAATAGTACATACAGAAATAAAGGTGACATCTGTAACAACATATTTATTTCTGTATTTATTTGAAATATGTAACGGTGTAATTCTGTTTTTGTACTCTGTGACATTGTACTATGCCAAACTTGGCTTTGTAGTATAAATAAAGGAATATCTATCTATCTATCTATCTATGCAGAATAATTAGGATATTTACACTTTAAGTAATATACAATTTTGGAAGGTAAAACATATTCTCAAATCCTATTAGATAATAGTATTTGGCAATTTTAAAGATGTTCACTATCATTATTGACAATATTTAATAATTGCTTAAATTTAAAGTTCAAAACTGAATATAAGTGCTATATCAGTCTCATTGTCATATTATGACTTATGAAAAATGTATATTAGTTAAACTTACTGTTGAATCCAAAGATGCAGATACCAGTAAATCTTCTGTTGGGTGGAAAATGGCACACATCACATAGTGATTGTGTCCTGTTAACACACAAATACAAGTTCTGCTCTGCCAGTTCCATATTCTGATAGTTTGATCATCAGAAGCAGAAACAATCCATGGGTATTCATGATGGAACATGGTTGTTCGAATGTAGTCTAAATGTCCCAAAAGTGTGAATATGCACCTTTTCTGTTTGTAATTCCACACTTTGATTTTGTAATCGTCTCCACCTGACACAAAAAGGGGTTGTTGGTTGTGGAAACATATACCTCGAACTGGCCCATCATGCTCATCAAATTTTTCGAGAAGAGTGCACATTCTATAGTCCCACAACTGAATGCAACCATTGTGTAAACTTGCTAGGATCCAGGGGCGCTTAGGATGGAAGGAAAGCCCTTTCACCCGGGCAGATTTCGTTTCGAATTTGGTTAACATTTTTTGAGGAGTAGGTGTACTTTAAAATGTAATGTTGATTTTAATTTTTCTTACAACTGATACGACTTCGTTTTAGAGGTGTAACATCATAATATAGCCAGAATTATAACTACAAACATGTACACGTAAGTATATCTGTAAGTCTGTAAACGTCGAAAATGACAACTCGACAGCAAGTTTGAGGTTAGAATATTAAATGGAAAGGAAGCGCAATACGTGTTTTATCCCAGTAAATTAGACTTCATTTGATGATAAATATTTACTCCAGTGATAGATAGGATAATTTCGAAAGGAAACACTGTGAATTTAAATGAATTTGTCTCAAACACAAGCTTAGAACTTGTAGTATATGCTCTAAGATCTCAACTTAGAAATCTGGTTCTCTTTGTATGATCTATGATCTGAATGTCCTATGGTTAAATTCTATGGAATCTTTCACAAAAATTCAAAAATAAGAAATTTTTAAAATGAAAAATAACAAATCAAATAATTTTACAACTATTGCTATTAAAATTAATTAAATCAATCATTTTCTTCTCCCATACGCAATATGTTATTCTGATTTCCACTGTTACCAACTTTTCGTTTGACAAATATTTTTTTTTCCCGAAAAAATGGTGAAGAACTAAAAATATTCATCATGTCATTCACGTTATCTAAATTCATTTTCATTTTATAAAACTTGAAGACTTTACATCAGAAAAGAAACTTTGAATTTTAATTAAAAAATCAGTTTCCAATAATTATCGAAGTACTCGAAAAGTAAAAATGGCGTCGCAAGTCTATATCGAAGAAGAATTGGGTCAAAAATGGGACAAATGCATTTCTGATGGCATTCTTAAATTTGGTAAGTCACTTTTTAATGTTCAGCAATCTCAGCTTATCGTTTTTTTGCATATAACTTACGTACTTTCTTCAAGAAAGTATTATGTCATCAACTTAACCTATAAATGTATCCTAATTTTTCCAGGTGGAGGTCTAGTAATAGGATCAGTATTTTCCCTGTTGTTTTTCAAACGACGAAGGTGGCCAATTATAATGGGAGGAGGCTTCGGTATCGGCATGGCATATTCCAATTGTGAGAAAGACCTTAATGCCACACTAAAAGCCTGCGATAGATGTGAAGCTGTTAGTAAAAGTCCAAAGTAAATTCTCAGCTTGTAGTGTGGAATTTTTATGTATCATTCACATTGTTACTGCCTTTTAAGTGAACATTGTCGGTAATCCTGAGTGAAAAAATTATGTGTAGTTTGTATATAAGAACATTAAATTACTCAATTGTATATTGTTGTTTAATTTATATATTATGTTTTATTTTAAATAAAAACTGATAAATTAAACAATGTTGATGGTATTTTATTTCATAAAAAATATGGGTTCTGTCTAATAATATACTGTTATTCTGACTTTGAAACAGGTCATATGTTTACTGGGCTTAAATAAATTTATATCTCTCTGGTTTACTCTACACTCTCAATATAAAAGAAAGAACAATAATATTATATAACAATTGACCAGTGTGAATCTAGGTTATTTCCCCATTTTTTACATAAGTATTTAAAACAAAATAGGTGTGTTTATCAACTCTAAAAATACCAATTTCTATAAAGCTGTCAAATAACCATTTTGCAATTATAGATAACAGTGTCTAAGTACTTCTTGGGAAATAACATCAGAATTATGTCAGAAATCAAATAATACACATTGTCAAATATTTTAATTTATATCTTAGAATTGTGCCCTTTTTATCCATAGTTTCTTAACCATTGACAACAGGGTCTGACCTAGACCCCAAAACTTTTGGAATATACAGCAATTTTCTTTAAACTGTGGTGTTATTTCCCAATAAGTACTTAGACATTGAAAAATATGCCACAAATATTGTTCAGAAAACATATAGATAAAAGAACTAGATAATGTTTATGCCTACAACTTAAAGCTCAAATTATTATTTTGGATACAATTCAGCTCAAATAAGTGTATGGGAACCTAATATGTCTGCTGATTTCAACTACATACATACCCATACAAATTTATTCTTAATAATGCTATTACAAATAAAAAACATTACACATACAGGTTATTGAAATGCATTAAAATATCTTTTATTCTGTTTCAGGAAGTATACATAAGCTCCATAATTTTAAATGCATACAATGGAAACAGATATATTTATATAAGTTATGCCTATTCAGGATCCTTAAGAATATTTGATATATTAAAATTTCAGTAATGAAAACTTACTATGTTGGACTTTTAGATGGGTTCAGATAGGTCTAGAAATCATTTTTATCAGGCAAATTTTCTTTCCATATAGACTACAGGTACAAACTATTATAGTTGATGTTATGTATGGGGGTATCTTGGATGTTTTCAACAAGGTTGTTTCATGTTAAAAATTATAATAAACTTACAATTTACAACAGAAATGTCAATTTAATCTTCCTGGTCACTCTCCAATATTTGGTTGAAAATAAGAAGAAAAGCAACACATTAAATTCATCCAACTTAGTTTTCTTTTATCTAGTCAGATGAAGCACAGACATGCATCCAGGACATATATATTTTTTCAGTCTAGAGGCTTCACTTTGGCATAATTCTATGGTTTTTGTAGAGAACATTTCACACTGAAATGGATTTTTTGTAATAATTCTTCACAGACAGTAGGGTCGTTGAACATTATTAGTTTGATAGAAGATTAAATTCTCTACAAAAGGAAAAATATTTAGATATTGAAAATTGAGGCCTATAGGCGAATTTAAAAAATTACAGGCGTTCTGACTGGATTATCCATGACATGTTTTCTAACATCTTTTAGCTGTCTATGTTTTAATTTAGTGAAATTTAAAAGACTGGGTTCAACCATTGAGTAATTACATACTACCCTCAATGGATTCAAACCTAAAACTATTTTGTACTTCCTTTTACAAGTATTCTGTGAAATTTTCAAGTGGCTACCTATTACAGTTAAAAAGTTACAGAAAAGAAGGTCCTAAATTTTAAGGAACTGAAATTATTGACGAATCAGTGATAATTTTATATCATTACCAATTCTGATACAAATTTTGCGTAAAAATGGCATACATTTTAGTCACAGATCATACAGATGATTTTAGTTACAAGAACCGATTTACAGCCACAGATCATACAAAGAGAATTTACAGCGAATATATTCAACCAATATTACCATGTATTATACGTTTCGCAATCTGAGGGTGGCACTCAATATTATAAGAGGTCACACTAATAATTTAATAAATAAGACCTATATATGGAATATCCTTTTATTTAAATATATCGAGTAGAAAAACCTGAGCATCAATCTTCTAAATGAACAATCTATATTCGTGGCTAAGGATTTAACTAAGCCTATCATTTGAAAAAAATGATGTTAATGATTATCTATTTTCCGATGTAATTATATGAAGCTAAAGGGTGGACGACTAATAAAAAATATAATAAAATAAAGAACAGAATACCAACAATAAAAATTCAAACAAACTTCTGCTTTTCAATAACAGGAAGTAGAATATTTCACAATTTCCTATATAAATAGAATATGCAAGCATGGTTGCATATCTCAACATAATACCTTTAAATTATTTAAAAAATATATTTAAATGTTTTAAATTCTACTTTTTCACATATTTTTCAATTCCTTAATTTTTGAACTATCTGTTCCTTCCATTTATTTTGTTCCCCATGAAATATTTAAATAAAATACAAAACACATTCCGACATTGCGAACGAGATTTGTATTTGGCGCTAGATGACAGATGTCCATTGCGCAAAGGAAGTTCGTCCATTTTCTCCAGGTCCTCGTTCTTGCCGGGCGAAAACCACATGTACAGAGCTGAATTTTTATGATTCAATAAACTAAATAATCTCATAGTTAAGTTGTTGAGACAACATCGTTCGGTTGTGAAAAGTGCTGCGGTATTAGTGTCAGTTAACGAAAACAACAAAATGAATTCTGAAAAATTGAAGAAACTCCAATCTCAAGTAAGGATTGGCGGTAAAGGTACCCCACGACGTAAGAAGAAGGTTGTCCACTCCACCCAAGCCACAGACGATAAAAAATTACAGTCTTCCTTAAAGAAACTTTCCGTTAATACAATCCCTGGTATAGAAGAGGTAAACATGATCAAAGATGATGGCTCTGTAATACATTTTAACAACCCCAAAACGCAAGCATCTCTCGCAGCCAACACATTTGCCATCACCGGTCATGGAGAAAACAAACAGATCACAGAAATGCTACCGGGCATCCTTAGTCAGTTAGGTCCAGAAGGTATCACCCAACTCAAGAGGTTAGCGAATACAGTAGCCACAGGGGGTGCTGGTAAAATCGTGCCTGAAGACGAGGAGGACGTGCCAGATCTAGTCGAGAACTTTGATGAAGCCTCTAAAGCCGAAGTAGCGAAAAAAGAGGAGGAAAAACCAAAGGAGAACTGAGAAGATACCACTGTTTATCTTGTATGTGAGAAGTTTACACTCTGTCTCTCAATCGACTTTAGTTTTAATGGTATTTCAATAATTTGGAGAAAGCATCTTCATTTTGATAATATTTATGTGTTAAATGAACAACCAAAATGTTTGTTGAAATTAAGGCATTATGTACGATAGGTCCTTTCATAGGAAATATATTGAAATTTAATCCAACAAATTTGTACATTATTTTTTTAACATTTCCTGTTATTTTGTTAATCACAGTTGATACCTAATCACTTGTTTTGTCACAATTGTGAATAACCTTGATTCTTGGAATGGTGATAATGTCAAAGTGCACATAAACTAAATAAGGCTAATGATGACTAACCTCAAATTGTTGGTTAACTTTTTTTAACATTGTTGATTTAGGCTTGAAATTAAACTTAAAATAGTTTTATGTATGCTTCAATATTTGTTGAATAAAGTTATCAAATTCATGTGTACATACAAGTTATAAATGGGTAAACAACATGTTAAAAACCTTATATGGTAGCCAATTTAAAAATCTGTAGACCAATAATGGAAATGATAGAAAAGCATAATTATTTTAAAAAGTTGCCAATATAATATGCAAAATTTAATTACTACAAATCAAAGCTTATTCAGTAATTGAAAAATAATTAAACTTGATATAATCTTAAAACTTCTGTTTATTTGAGAATCTTTAATAGTATCCAGCAACAAAACAGTAAATTAAATAGACTAAATGGCACTGAGTAGATCAAAATATAATGTAACCAGGTCGATCTGTGACTAGGTCAATATCATACATATATTGCAAATTCCTTCAATAACACATTGACAGTTTGAAGTTCCTCACAAATATATCATTGGTAAAATTATTAGTTCACTTAAATGATTTTAAATTAAATGGATGCTATTTTATTAATCTTTATTAGTTTTAAATAGTGACAATTTAAAATTAAAACATACTGTGTAGTTATGTGACAATTTCTGCCACAAATTACACTGTGTCAAATAAGTTTATTGAAATTAAGTACTTAATTTTAGAAAGATATGCTACCAGTTAGACAAAGAATATATTTAACTATTTATTGAGAAAATATCACTGGATACAATTTGTAAAATGTACCTATGTAACAACATACATTCAGAATTTCTTCAGAATAACACCACACTTACTGGAATGTCTGTATATTTAAAATATTCCAGACATATTACGGTATAAATCAGAGCCCCTTCTCAATGTTAATAAATTGTGAAATTATATTGGGCTCTTAAAATAATAATTAAGAATATAATTACACAAATATTAAGTCTAAATACATAGAAACTGATTAATTTTATTTCCTTTGTGTTTATCTTGAGACATACATATATGAATCGATTTAAAGGATCAAGTGAATGATCTACTTAAGTGTAATTATCGTAGTTTGAGTTTATTCAACTAATATTCTTTTAGTTTTTTACATTTATCTTACAGGATGGAGATCAAACAGGTGTTCTATACAATAATGTTTTTCAGGTAATGCCTTATGTACAGTGGAATTAATGTCTCAATTGTTTGGCAGATCCATATCCTTTTAAAGCAGACTTTTTTGTTATAACTAGTAAATATAATTACAGCAACTTTAGTTGCTCAGATCAGATTTAAATAACTAACCTAACCTAAATGGAACCCTTATGGAATGCCACACACATGCCACAGTTTGCAGTCAATGATTCTGAGAGAATTTACTCTTAACCATGATAATGTATAATAGAAACAGTAACATGAATGGGTAAATAAGGGAGCTTCTGCTGGGGAGGGGGAAGAAACTGCAAGTTTGATATAGGGGAAGGATATCTGAAAATTTCTGTTATTAATTATCAGTATTAGTAGAATTAATTGAATCTTTGGGGCCAATACTTGATGGAAATCCATCTTACACTAAATAACTAACTAAATAGTTCAGAAATTTCTGAACTGTTTAGTTTGTTATTTAGCGTAATAGAAATAACTATAATAAATAACCATGAGAGGGATATGAAGGTCAGCAAACCAGATAGAGGGTGGGAACCACTGACTTCGACTTTTGTGATTTCCTCTACAGTTGTCTGCAGGTCTTTCATACTTCCTCTGTTAGGACTACCTGGTCTGCAGACTCAAGGTGGCTAAATGTATCACCAGTCCAGTTGTATGAGTGGGTCACTTTTAGTCTGACTTTTCTTAAAGATAATTGGGTGAACATCTGCATAATATCATATAATTTTCAAGGCATATTCATACCAGTTCACTATAGTATTACTTATTAATCTGAATTTACCTGGCAGATTTGTAATGACGTTTTTGAGAACGAAAATCTAATACTGCATAAAGAAGACAGATTGATCTATAATTATGTAATATTGATTCATTTCAGTTTTTATCATACATATTTGCCTTTTGCCAGGTTTTTTTTTCAATTTGTGTTTTTTCTTTGAGTTAGTTGTAGAGATAATAAGATAGAGATTATTGTAATTTAATTTAGTGATTTTTACAAAACAATCTGTAACCTTAGTTGTTTTACCCGTTCTACAGATGCACTTGAAGTGTGACAGTGATGGAATGATAACTGGTTAAACTAATTTGTTTATATTTTCCAATAGATATGCTTGAAATGAGAGAAGTAATCACTATTAAATGCAAGACTTGCCTTAGTTGGTAAGTTGATGAGTGACTGTCCTGCAGATTCGGGTCAACATTGTGATTTATTGATGCAAATATTATGTAGAGGAGGATGAGGATATATTTCAGACATATTTTCGTATGCAGCTTATCAAACTTGGATGGGCTAAATGATTTTGAAATAATGTTTAGTATTGTTATTTTTTTATATTATATACTAGCTGCACACAGTCACTCGTCACAGTCACTGCTCAGTGTGGTTAAATGGAAAGAGCTGAGAAACACACATGGATATTGTAACCTTCTAATTTTACACTCTGGGTCTTGGATTTATTTAAAAACTCTTGAGCACCTGTTGCTTACTAGAGGGCGACCTAATACTGACTGAATCCTTTCGTCGGTTTCCCGTGTTTATAAATTTCTTCTAAGAAATCTCTAGCTCAAATAGCCGTCGAAAGACTTCCTTCATGGATTCTGGAACCCTCACGGACTTTAACAGTGATGGCCGCCAGCCTCGAGGTGCCCAACAAACTACTCTGATTCCACAAAATATCGGATGAATGCCCGTCACATTGATAACACGAAATATCAGATGAATGCCCGCCTTGTTTTATTTTACAATACTTGTTGGTTTAGAATGAAATATAGGTATGTAAACCCGGCGTGTATTCGAATAGATACAACAGCATGTCTAGTTTTCAAGGCAATCACAGGAGCTTCTGGACATTTAAGTTTACTCTCAATGCCATCCTTTTGATAAAATGTATTTACTTATAAAATGCGTATTCAGTAACTTTTAATTTAGAGTTTATTGATTTTGTTTGATTTATCCATACCATATTGTAATATTCAATCTCTAGTCAGGTAGTTTCACATTTTCAAGACTGTAGATTTGGACATTTTTGACTTTTTTTATCTTAAATTATTCTGTTATTCGATAATTTTCACATTTTCTAGACTTTTTTAGATTGTGCTCCGAAAACATATTGAACATAATCTTTCATGACTTAAATTTGTATATTCTTGCTTGGAAAAATATAAAAGAGATCCTGAAGATGTAACAAATTACAGGCCGATATCTATATATATTGCCACTATTAATCTCAAAATTCTTGAATCGTTATTGAAAGACGAAATGATTAACTACTTTGAAGTAAAGAATACCTTTATACCAAATTAATTTGGTTTTCGTAACAAAAAGAGCACAACACTGGTTATTAACTGACTAAGTGAATTTGTGACAGAGGGCTTTGAAAATAAGCATAAAACATATGATACAATCCTGGACTTACAGAAGGCGTTCGATTATATAAGTTTTGTAATCCTTTACAAAAAGCTATCTCACTACAACTTTGATTCCAGCAGTATTAACCTTGTACAGTCCTATTCAGAAGCGAGAGAACAGTATGTTCTTTTTGAGAATCAACAGACGACAAATCGAAGGATTCAGCATGGCGTACCTCAAGGCTCTGTGTTGGGTCCCCCGTTATTCATCACATACATAAACGACTTGTTAAACTTTAACAATCTATTGAATCTGCTGATAATCCTGTTTGCTGATGATACCACAACATTGCTGCGTTATCAACCCTGGAATAATTGTTTAGCCAATAGGCTTAGTCTGAATATTAGTAAGACCCAGAACCGTAATTTTACATTGTAAT
>JAVLUE010000358.1:0-20001 GCA_034190945.1 Octodonta nipae | reverse complement strand
AAACAAAGTTCACTTTCGATTTCACTTATTGACAAATTTAATAACACTGTTCGAAAAATATTGCATAGTGAAAAGCTTCTCCAATCAAAAATGTATCAAATTTCAAAAATTGTGACAGGCTCAACTTATAGAGAAAATTCTATTAAAGACGTTATCAACCAAATTATTAATCTATATGAGGTCATTAACTCTATTCTACAAGACGTTGAAAATTCACACAACTTTTGCAAAACTGGGAGTCATGCACCCTAGTATAATGACAACTACACATCTTTTTCACGAATTAAAACTTTTGGAATAATATTTGAAAAAGGAACAATTTCCTATTGAGATCAGTTTAGACAATATTTTGTTATACGAAAAAATCATAATGGTTCACGGTTATATAAATAAAAACAAAGTGACCTATATTTTGCAAGTCCCAATAACGCACACTTTTGAATTTGAATATTATCATTTATTTTCAATCCCTATTAGAAAGGAAAACCAGTTTAGAGCCGTTATACCAACAAAGAAATATTTGACAAAAACACAGTTGTACTATGCATATATGAACGAGCCTTGTAAATTTGTCTCTTCACAATTATATTTGTGCGGCCAACTGGACCTTCAAGAAATGAAGAAAGAAAACCCCTGTGAAATCCAGCTACTAGAAATGAAAAATGCCTCTATTTGCCAACCAATATCAATCAGTATATCAAAACCAATGTTGAAACGTCTAGACCATTGAAACCAATGAATTGGCTTAATACCAGTAATAGAAAAAATTAAGCTCCATTGTCAGCAAGTCCAAAATATTATTGGAACTTATTTAATCAACACCCAACCGGCTGCCAAGTCCTCACCGATAAAGAAGGTTTCAGCAATAACAAACCAATAAGCTTTAATCAGCCAATATTGTTTCCTGAATTAGAAGCTACAAGTGAAACATCCTCCTTCACAAACCCAACCATTCACTTAGAAGAAATCGATTTGGATGAGCTCCAAGAAATACGAACACAAGTGTTAAATAAATCAACCCCATTTGTAGCATAACTGGATATCACACACCCCCAGTATGTGGATAATATCATTTATACAAAAATTCTCTAAAGAAGAAAAGTATCCGTCATACCCAGCAAGTAATCGAACTATCCGAAGTTCGCCTCCCTCACTAACTCAGGACTCGAATTTTCGGGGGGAGGAATTATATCAGCCGTCGCCTATGCTAGCATACAGAATTACGTCGCCACACGAAGACCATTAACCAGGCGGATCGCAGATGCAGTTATAGGTAATATTTCATCGCATTTTGTTATTTTGCATTATAATAGTCAGTTAGTTATACGCTTCGAGATTGTCGGGTCAGAAATTCAAAAATTTGTATTTCCAATAAAAATATTTTCTTTAAAAACGGAGTTTAGAGTTCACGACCCATTTTTCGCGTGATAACCAACGGTCAACGAAACCCAGCCGTTGGTATTTCTCGTGATAAACAACGACCTTAGAAGCGTTCTTCCTATTCTCGCTATTCCATTCTTGTTATTCAAACTTCCATCATTTCACCAGGTTACCAACGGCCAACGAAATCTATATTCTGTTGTAAATGGTTTATCATGATTATAAGTGTCTTATCAGTAAAAGGTATGTACTTGGTCAGCACATGTAGTTTCCTATTTGTTTAAATCAATAAACAAATTACTGTATTATCTGGTAATTGAAATGAATATATTCAATACAACTCGATGTTTTACTGATTCGATTATTTAGAGAAAAATAATGATAATATGTTAGTCTTAAACTTCCAGAGGAGTTAGTGTTTAGTTAACAACAAATGTATATCCCTCAATTCTACTAAGCAAACGGTATTATAATGAGAAAAGCAATATCATTCCTGAATCAAGTCATGCAAGTGTGGTATTTCAAGATCTGTTATTACATGTGACAGTAATTATTCCCAATACATACAAATATTGCTTAAACCTCTCTCGACTGATAAGAGCCGGAAAATAACTATAAATATATAGGTAAACTAGAACACTAGGGTCGGCAAGACAATAGTGAGCGCTTTCATCCTACTAGTCATCTGCAACATTGATTTCCATGTTTGGCTCTTTATTAAATGCATAGGCAATCTCCAAATATTTATTGTTGTCAATATATCCCGAGTTAAGTCTATAAATGTTTCCGATTTTGCGAGAGTATCCAGATCTTTACAATATTAAAGTGCAAGAATGTTATATTGGTAAACATTACAGAGTCGTTTAGATTTTTTTCAATTTTTTTCAGTGTTTCATTGTGTTTGCTTTAATTTTGTCACGTGGAACATAAAATTGAATCACAAGAACGGAACAGGGAGAATGGAATGACGGGTTCTAAGAGCTGGATTCCGTTGACCGGTTATTATAGCCTGGGAAACGAGGAATTGAAGGATTGGTCTTAACGGTTGGATTTCGTTAGCCGTTGGTTATCACGAGGGATACCAGGTTCAAACGACCGGATTCCGTAATCACGAATAATGTTTGTGAATTCTGCCATATAAACAAATAAATAAGTGACTATGCAATGACTCAATTCTTAGTGAATCGAACTTTTGATGAATAATCAAAGTTGTGTTTAATTTTATATCATTGTTCAAGTGAGTTGTTGTAGAGATCTTGCTTAGAAAACTTGTATTGCTGTAGAATTAAAGTTAGTTACGATTTTTGGATTTAATTGTTTTCAAAAACAAAGTTTTTAACGAAACAAACATTACTGGCGCAGTCGACGTAGAATAGTTCAACGTACTCAAGCCCTCAACGTAGCACTACAACAATTTTGAGAAACCCAAAAGTCTCCAAAAACTGAAGGTTTTCAAGCCAAAACGAACTAGAACCTACAATTCAGCAAGAAATCAAGGTAAGTGAGACTCACCTCAACCCAGATACCGTCCTTGAATGTATCATTGAAAGTATCAAGAAAACATTTTTTTTAATTTTTAAAGAACAAGCGAATAATTTTGATTAAATTCATAAGTGTAGCAAATAGCACATAAAACAAAACGTGAATTTTGCCAAACAATTGACTCTGATATTTAATTACGAATACAAAGAGCCTTTGTTTCAATATTCATACAACAATTGAATAGCAGTCTTATTTCTAATTTATATATTTCATTTAGACGAATTAGCATTGCTAACAAAACAATAAGATAATTTAAAAGATAATATTCTCTTGAAGTGCAATTTATTTCAGTCATGAACTTGAAAATAATTTTCAATATTTAATTTTAAGAAATAAAAACTGTGTTTATTTAATTCACCCAAATTTTGAATTGATTTGTTTTTACAAGTTTGTATTGACATCAACAATTTCTTTTATTACTCAACTGTTTTTCAAGTTGATAAACAAAAAAATCTTTATTTTTACTGAAGTTTACTCAAAAGTGAATGAACAAGTTCAGAAACCCTAAAAAAGTTTTTGACCCAGATTCCAGTGATTCTGAAACAGATTTAAATCTTTCTTATTTTCAAGAACAAATAACAAAAATTATGAGCCAACTAGCCCAGCAACCCCCACAAGCCTCACAAACTTCCCAAGTCACAATTGACATCAACTTAATCAAATACTTTACCGAATTTATCCCCGAATTCATTGGAAACCCCTAGGAGTTGCGACAATACATCGCTCAAGTTGAAATTATGTTCAGTGAATTCCCCGGCACAACTCAAAAATTTGTCTTTGCCCACGCACGACAAAAATTAAAAGGTGCTGCAAAAATAACTTGTGCTGGAAGAACGGAGTTAAATACATGGGACACTGAAAGCTAGACTAATTTCCCTTTACCCATGCACTGATACTTTAGAAACCCTTGAAACGAAACTAAATCAAGCTTACCCCAAACCCAACGAAACTCTTCTCAACTTTGCTTCAAGATTACAACACATTCGTTCTCAAATCATTGATAAAATAGATTTATCAGAACCAGACTTAAACCGACAAATTTTAAAAATTGGATTTTGTGAACTAAATGCAAAAAATCGATTTATAACTTTTATCCATGAACGTTATCAAACTGACATAAAATTAATAAGCCCTGTTGCCCTTGAACAAGCAATTGACATTTTCCAAAACCTTGAACAAGAATACGAAAATCGTAAGCTCAAAGAAATTTAGGACAGTCAAAACAAAGACATCCAAATAACCCAAAACCTGAATCCCAAAATCAAAAAGTTTTCAACCCAACAATCATTTCAATTCTCACAATTCTAATCATAGAAGTCACACCCAAAACTTTTCCAACAATTTCAGCGGAAAACAATTTCCAAATCAACACAACCAACATCAACCTCAATTTCAAAGAAGACCCAACGTCAATAATCCCCAGGGACTAAACCAAAATCAAAACCAAAACAGAAATTTTAAACCTCATCTCCTTAAAAACCAATGTCTGGTGTAGAATACTTGACTCCAATAATAATCCAGGACCCTCAAGACAACACTCTTCTACCCCCATGTCAGGTGTAGAACATTTCAACCTTGAAAACGAAAATAATGAAGAATATTTTGGAAACAACGGAACAATCTCCCCATCACAACCAGGATTTTCGAACTACCCCCAACTCGAAGAATCAAACTTAACATATGGATTAAATCAAATAACCGTAAATTCTTTGCCTTTCATAAAAATCCAAATCAAAGGTAAAATTTACAAATTCTTAATTGATACCGGATGTTCCTTTTCAATAATAAGACCCTACATTATCCATGAATATTACCCTGAAGGAATTTTCATAGACAAAACCGAATTAATAACTTGTACAGGAAAAGCTACCTTTGATGAATTTAATACAGACCAAAACTTAGAATTATTCTTTATGACTTTCATGAATACTTTGATGGATTAATAGGTTTTCGACATCTTCAAAAACTAAATCTTTCAATTGATGTAGAAAATAATCAACTTGTTAACAGACAAACAAACATTCCAATTTATTTCCGTGAAGATTTTTCAACGTACATCTTTGATCTTAATCCCTTAGAAATCGTAACAAAACGAGTCCCAGTAAACATAAAAGGAGGACAAATTCTAATTCATTCTCATCATCAAAATGGAATTTATATACCAAAATCTTGACAATTGCAAGAAATGGCTTTGCAAAAATATAAATTCATAAGTCTCTCCCAAAACATAATTTAATAACATTTAACAAACCTTTCCCTTGCACCATAATCAATGACCAGGTAGAAATCTACAACTTTAATTTAATACCCCCAGAAACTGATAAAGTAGACTTATCAAACCTCATAAGAACTAATCATTTAAACTCTGATGAAAAAACTGCATTACTAAACTTATGTGAAGAATTCAACGATATTTTTCAAAAACCCAAAGATCAACTAGTTTCACGAACATAGTCAAACATCAAATAAGGACTAAGGATGAAGAACCATGTCAATGAAAGACATACAGACTTCCCCAAGCACAGAAAGAAGAAAATCAAGTGCGTCTGCCACTTTCCTATTTTTCAATGAACATGATAAAGCCAAAATAATAACCACTTTACAGAAAAATTGTACTTCCCTACAACAACAAACTTTAATAAAAAACCATCACGAAAGAAAAGTTTTTCATAAAGGAATTCATGAAGTGAAAAAATATTACTGGCCTACTATCGACAATGACATAAAACTTTATATAAATAGTTTGTCAAACATGTAAACATGAAAGACACCCTCAAAATATAAAACTTCAAGTAACCCCTACTCCGAAACGCCCCTTAGAAACAATTTACATTGACACATTTTTCTGTGAAAATAAAACATTCCTAACAAAAATGGACCATTCTTTAAAATTCGGACCAGCTTTACCATTAAAAGACAAAAACTCTATTCACATTTATGATAATCTTTTAACCTTTATTTCATTCTATGGACTACCTCAAACAATCATTTGTGATAACGGTACTGAATTTAAAAATCACCTGATTGTTGATTTCTGTAACCTCCATAAAATAAACTTACATTTTACTAGCCCAGGAAATTCTAATTCCCCAGTAGAAAGACTTCATTCAACTCTTTTAGATGATCTAACATGTTTTAGAAAAGAAAATCCGAAGAAAAACACGGAGACTATAATGAAATTTGCAATTATTGGTTATAGTAACTCAATTCATAGAGTAACTCAAAATACACCCTTCGATATATTATTAGGACACGCTAATATTGCACACTTTGACATTTCCGAAAAAAACATTTCAACGGAATATGCCCAAAACCACAAACTATTAGCAGACAAAATTTACAAGGTAAGAACTCAATAGAACTTAATAAAAATAAAATTATTTCCAAAGAAAATGAAAACAGACATGAACCTGAAACAGTACAACCCCAACAAGATATTTACGTTAGAACTAATCAAGGACGATCCAAACTCAAACCCAAATTTACCAACACACAGGTAGAGAAAGATAAAAATATAACTGTAAAAACTAAACTAGGTCATATTCACAATACTAGAGTTAAAATGAAACGACTTCTTACAGGTGTTCCCTTAAACACACCAAAAGGACAAACCAATCCCAACAAAGATAAAGAACATCAAACATCTTCTAGTGACGATTAACTTGTTACAAATCACACCCCTATCACAATCCCAGATAAATATAACCCCAATTAATAATTACGTTTATACCCAAGAACTTGGTTCAGCCAGATTACCTTCAACTTTTCATAAATTCATACACTGTATTAACTTAACTGAATTAAATTTTTAATTAAAGAAATAATGAAAATATTTTAATATCCTTACAAAATATAATAGAAAATAAAAACCTTAAACTTTCTTTCAACATATCTTTAAATAATATGGGATTTAAACAACTTGTCTCTCACAATATTAACGAAATTTTAGAAATTAAAAATAGAATAGAAGCTTTTAGTACTTCACGAAAACGTAGAGAACTAATAAACCCCATAGGTAGCATTCAAAAAATATTATTCGGTACAATGGACAATGAAGACCGCGAATCTATAAATAAAGATGTGACAACACTTGAACAAAATCAATTTAATATAGCTAAAAGACTCCAGTCCAGATTTCCGTCACAACTAAACTTCTTGAACACTATAATAATGTTTCCACCCTCGCTTCAAATCAAATTATACTCGAACTCGAAAAAGCAATGAATCACTCAAAAGTTTAAATAGAGATCACAAACGATACAAAATAAATTTTCGGAACTTTACTTGAATTTAGATAAAATAAAGGAATTTGTGATGACAATAGAAAATGCAATCAGTTTCGCGCACTTAAAAGAACTACACCCCGTGGTGCGTTCCCGCAATTTGTTTAGTGTATTGTTTTCAATTTGATTGAATTACTTCATTGATTTTTAAACTTCTGCACCTTTTCTAAAACATTCCGTCGCGCTAATGCTAATTTTAAGTGTTTTTTGCGTGTAAAATATAGACAGTATTGACATTCGTGTTTCGGTTCCCTAGCTGTTTGGACGCTTGGGAGTTTCGTGTATTGTGCTCCGAACTGTTTGGACATTTTTTGATTCCGTCTGAAGAGACGGCGCTTATTGTTGTTTTTTGCGTTACGATTTCGCGAGTTAGTAGCTCCGTTCACGTTTGTGTAACGTGTTGTCCAGAAGAAGCTCTAAAAAACTGTTTCTGCTGTTACGGGGCTAGCCTCTGAAGAAAGAAGAACCAAGAAAACACCAGAGCTTAGACTTAAAGGTTAGTGATAACTTTTATTTGGTGATTCGTTTATGTGACGGCACGTGTTTATTGATTGTTCCGCTAAAGGTCCTTCGTCAATTATATACTTGCATTGATCCAGCATTGAACTAAAGCCGCAACATCTACTTCATACACATTTTTTTGAATATTATATGTAATGTGCCATCGAAGACATTACACCCCGGAATTTTGCCTAAATCAGACGTAATTTTCTCATTAGAACAAATACTCTATCTCAAAGATGGTTTTAAAATCGCCGCCATTTTCATCACAACTACATCAGTTTTGCCAAAACGCAAGGCTATTAAACAGTGTAAAAATATGTAGGTAGGTATGGTGTAATGGTGTATGTACGTTGCATTTCTTTCTACGTTCACCAGCATTCATGTTAGTGTTGTATAATTTGAATGCTGCATACCTAAATACATTAGAAGTTATTGTTACGAACGAACATACAATTTTAATTAGTTTTGTGGACAATGGACAATGCCATCTGTAAGTAAGTGTTCATAAGAAACACCTACAGTTGAATAAATGGACTATAATCCTTGTAAATCCTAGTATTGCTACCCGACGCTAGATGGCGCTTGTTCAATGAACTCTCTGGAATTTGGTAGCAGTTAGTGATGTGGCGTTAGTAACATAGCTGCTATTAAACAACTATTATTTACTCGACAACAATAACAACTGTTATTGTCCGTTGACAATAACAGATATACGTTTACTACTGCTTAGCGCTTATCGAACAATAACGTAAACAAGCCTAACCTCAACTGCCTTTTTGAATAGCAATAACAGATCGGTTGAAAACTACACGACTGAAAGTTGATCTGTTATCTGTTTCGACGGGTAATACAGATAGCAGTGGTTTTCATTGGCTACATTCAGGGAATTATAGCATTAAAGCGTTGAAGCGCCACAGCGTTTTGCTTTCGCTGAATGAAAACTTTTGTTTCTAGTTATTTTCACTAGTTATGTTTACTTGTTGGCGACACTTTTGCGTACTATCAACACAGAATTTGATAGCTGATTAGTTATAAAGCGGTGAAAATCTTGACAATTTCGTTATAAGTGAGGAAATTTGTAATAGATGATTGATATGTATTAGAAACTATATTATGGATATATATATATATATATATATATATATATATATATATATTATTGTAATACTGTAGATTTATAAAAAATAAGTAAACGGTTTCCAAAATATTAACCTATTATAAGCAATTAGGTAGTACCTAATATACTTGTTTCTTAAAATTTAGTTTTTAAAAACAATTTATTTTAAGTCAAGCACTACAAGTTTTATTAGACTAAGACAAAAGCATCTCAACTACTCAAAGATTCTAGTCGAACTGTAAACAAATTGGATTATCATAATGTAAATTAATGCTTAAACGAAATATAATGTCAAGGCGACACGACGACGCTGCTGACTGTGTGCTCGGGTCGTCTGTGCTTCATCAGCGTGTCCTTTGTGGATTGTTCATGTAACTCCTCCATCCCTGGATGAAGTTCTGGGAGGGACGAACAGGACTGTATGGGTTCCATCCCTGGAAGGCTCTTCTCGTGGTTTCATTCTGCATGGTAGCTTGTTTCTGAATCTTTATAACAAAATTAATGTACAAATAGTTATCAAAATATAAATTGGGCTTGACCAAAAATGGGCAGTGTCATTGACTTCGATGGTCTCAATGGGGTGCAGACGATGCTGTTCTTCCTGGAGTTTGTGGAGTTCATCTAGTGAAACCTTTTCTAATTGGATTGGGTTGGTCCTTGTTGACTGGTGAATGAATGTTGTTTTTATTTTTGGCAATGTCTTTGGCTGTTCCTTGACTATGTTTTTGGTGTTGGTAAATTTCTCTTCGGGCGTACTGAATTCACATCCATGTGGTATCTCGATCAGGAATGTTCCCTGGAGTTGTAGAATTCCTGAGGATTGGCATTGTGTCGAAACTTTCGTGGATTTCGGGAAGATTGCGATGCAATGAGCATCAGTGATTTGCTCAATTTAAGTGGTGTTGATGACTATCGGGACGTATTGGCACAGGGCTTCTTCTTCTGACAGCTGGAGTATGTGTGAAATGCAATCTGGAGTCTTGCTCTGGAACTGGATCGAAATGCTCCGGCAGAGGTACTTGCTGCTGATTTTCTTGCATTGTTGCGTAGAGTACTGATAGAGTTCATAATTCATTGTCAGGTAAGGTGAGGGTGGACTAATTGTGGTGAAGTTTATTGTGGGTACAGAATATAGGTGGTAGTAGGTAAATTCTTCGGGATATAATATCGGGAAGTGCAGGATGAATACTACCATTTCGTTTGAATAGTAGGCATCCACAGATATAAGATCATAATATTTGATCAGGTTTTCTTTCTCACTATAAAATAGTTGTTTTTCATTATGGTTTTCTAACATTGTTTTTATAATCCATTCAATTTCTTGCTGTTTTATAATACTGTTATGAAGAGTATTAGTTCTTGCAAAAGTGATTGCATTTTCCAGATCTGTTAATAATTGCAAAATTATTTGTAATGATAAATTTAATTGGTCCAAGATGTTTCTGGCTTGCATATAATGATTAAAATCAAACACGAATTTTGTGAAGTCATCATTCATATTTCTGATTTCTTTTTCTATCTGAAGACGCGAGATGTAAGACCGACATCTAGGATTTTCAAGAGAATCAGTACACAGAGGTTCCGAATCTGGAGCCGTTCCGTGTAATTGCTGTTCTCCCTTAAATCCTAGGACAGAATGTCACGATAAAATTTTCAGCTTACTTCACCTGTCAGAGATATTGAATACTCTCTTCGAGGTGCCATTCCTTTGTACGCAAGACAATATATATTATATATAAATATAATATATATTGTTTCTGGTCGGGAACCTTCATCAGTTGCGCTTCCCACAATTGAATGTCCTCTCGAACACTTCTTTATGCATTTGATGCATTTCCTTAAATTTGAAGACTCGAGATGTAAGACCGACATCTAGGATTTTCAAGAGAATCAGAACACAGATGTTCCGAATCTGGAGCCGTTCCGGGTGATTGCTGTTCTCCCTTAAATCCTAGGACAGAATATCACGATAAAATTTACAGGCTACTTCACCTGTCAGAGTTATTGAATACTCTCTTCGAGGTGTCATTCCTTTGTACACAAGACAATATATATTAAATATAAATATAATATATATTGTTTCTGGTCGGGAACCTTCATCAGTTGCGCTTTCCACAATTGAATGTCCTCTCGAACACTTCTTTATGCATTTGATGCATTTCCTTAAATTTGAGAGAGAACAGCAATTACACGGAACGGCTCCAGATTCGGAACCTCTGTGTACTGATTCTCTTGAAAATCCTAGATGTCGGTCTTACATCTCGCGTCTTCATATTTAAGGAAATGCATCAAATGCATAAAGAAGTGTTCGAGAGGACGTTCAATTGTGGGAAGCGCAACTGATGAAAGTTCCCGACCAGAAACAATATATATAATATTTATTTATAATATATATTGTCTTGCGTACAAAGGAATGACACCTCGAAGAGAGTATTCAATATCTCTGACAGGTGAAGTAACCTGAAAATTTTATCGTGACATTCTGTCCTAGGATTTAAGGGAGAACAGCAATTACACGGAACGGCTCCAAATTCGGAACCTCTGTGTACTGATTCTCTTGAAAATCCTAGATGTCAGTCTTACATCTCGCGTCTTCAAATTTAAGGAAATGCATCAAATGCATAAAGAAGTGTGCGAGAGGACATTCAATTGTGGGAAGCGCAACTGATGAAGGTTCCCGACCAGAAACAATATATATTATATTTATATATAATATATATTGTCTTGCGTACAAAGGAATGACACCCCGAAGAGAGTATTCTTTTTCTATCACTTTTTGATTGTGAATTAACAGAGTCGCTGTCTTATTGAAATTATCTATTAATTTGGTAGTCAAAGACATGTGTTGATTCACCCTTTTAATAATATTTTTCTGGTTTTTCTTGAGTGTTGATATGGCTTCATCATATTTTTGAGCATCTTCTTGGTCTAAGTTGCCTGATATAACTTTTACTGCGCTCCCAAGAAAATTGAAGAGTCATCTCCTTTTTCTGTAATATGGAGAAATTGTTTGGAATTTTCTATTCACTGCTTCTAATTGATATCTGAGACTTTGGTCAAAGTTATGTAACATCTCGAAGTATGGTAAGCTTAGTTTGGCTGATATTGATCTTGAAGCGTTTTCATATTGATTTTCTATTGATCTAATTTCTTGTGCTATCGGGGTTAAATTGTAGAAATGAATGAAGTCATGTGTACTAATCTGGATCTTTGCTGGTCCTAGGTTCAGGGGAAGGATTCCTGGATTTTCTTTCAAGTCCTGGATCTTTATCTCTTGAGCTGCCACGATGTACCATCTGTAATGGTTTTTTCGAATCACATTTTGGAATGCGTTTAATGTTTTTCTTATGAATTAGGGTGTTTTGAGATTGTATCGTGACGGGATTGTCTTTTTCCACAATTTTGGGATTATATTTATTATACTGGTTTTTGTGTACACTTTGGCTTACTGGTGGTTGTCTCTTAAGATTTTGTTTTTCAATAATTTTATTTTTTGTATCAATAGCTAATTGGTTTATTTGTTTGTATAAAACTTTTGTTTTTTCGCGGAGTTGTTGCATATAGTTGTTCATTAAGGTTTTGTCAATATCTATATCCAAAGGGTCGTGAGTGTTTAAATGACCGTTTAAAATATCTATTAGTTTTTGTTTCATAGGGGACTGGGTAGAATTGTTGTATCCTAGTATAGCATAGGGCATTTGATCTTTGATGTTAAGTAATTTATTTTTTGTTTGTAAAATTCGTAAATGTTCGATAATAGTAGAGTGAAATCTTTCAATCATACCGTTGGATTGGGGGTTTTCAGGAGTAGTATAGTGAATAGTTATTTTGTGAGTTTCAGCAAATTCTTGCATAAGTCCGTTTTTGAATTCTGTTCCATTATCTGATACTATCATTTTTGGAATGCCATGGTGCGTAATAAATATTAGGAGACTTTTGATAATGCTTACTGCGTTTGCGCTTTCCACAGGATAGGCTTGTCCATATTTTGAAAAGGAATCAATAATGGTAAGAAATTTCTGTCCTGCTGCTTGGAATGTGTCGAGATGGATAATTTCCATTGGTCTCGTAGGTGTTGGGGTTACCATAAATTTTGATTTTGCTGGATTTCTGTCATATTTGTTGATCTGACAAATTTCACAGGTATTGATGTAATTTTCGATATCTGCTTTTATTGATGGCCAATAATATCTTTTTCGCAGTTGGGATTCTGACTCATTAATTCCTCGGTGATTACTTATTCCTTCGTGGTAATTTTTTATTATTTCCTGTTGTTTTCTTTCGCAGTTTACGTCTTCTAAGATTGTGTTGCATTTTACCAGGTCATATGCAGAATTTTTGAACATTTCTCTCAAAAGTTCACACGTTGGTTGATACATAACTTCCGGAGTAAAATGAATAGCATGTTTAATTTTAGGTGGAATGAAATTTTTGAAAAAGTCAAGAAGGTTCTTAACTGCATCATTTTTTCCTATTTGAATGTGTATTCTCTTTTTATTTTGAAAGATTTGTTCAATTGCTGGAGAATATTTAACGAATTTCATTATTACTTGGTTGTTATAATAATTCAGTGGTTTTTCCGATAAGGGTATTGTAAGAGTCGGCGATTCTTGTTGTGAATGTATAGTGTTTCCACTGTCACTCTCGCTCTCGTCTTGAGGTAGGTCAATAAGTTCATCAGCTGTGTCTGTTTCGGATGTATCGCGATTTAACTTAGAGTTACGTTGTTCTAGGTCGGGGTTTTCATCGGCTGTGTCTGTAGATTCGCTGTTTGGATGTTCGCGTTGTTCATTCATCTCATTCATAATTTCAGTGTCAAGTTCATCAGGGGGATTGTTATACATAGAAATATTGTCGAGTTGCTGTTGACTGGAAAGTTCGTTGTTGAAATTTTCCATGTATTGACTTAAGTTAAAATGTTCTTTTGCTTCCTCTACTTCTTTCGTATTAATTTCGATCCTTGAGAGGGCATCTGCGTTGGTATTTATTTTTCCTTTCTTATATACAACCTCATAATCGAATTCTTCGAGTTTTAATCGCCATCTGACTAACTTAGAATTTGGATTTTTTATTGAAAATAGCCATTGTAAAGGGCGGTGGTCACTCAGGACTTTGAAGGGTCTGCCCAGCAAATATGGACGAAATACCTTAGTTGCCCACAATGTAGCAAGCATTTCTTTCTCTATAATGGAGCAGTTGGATTCACTATCGTTTAAAGATCGTGAAGCGTACGCGATGGGTTTGTCTTTGCCTACAGGGCCTTGGGACAATTTTGCGCCTAGGGCTACGTTACTAGCGTCTGTTGTAAGATTAAAAGGTTGAGAAAAGTCCGGGTATTGAAGTAGTGGTTCATTAACAAGTAATTGTTTGCAAGTTTCGAAACATTCAACAATTTTCTTTGTATGTTCTATTTTTGCGTCCCTTTTTAAACAGGCTGTCAAGGGTTTTGTAATTTTGGCAAAATCCTTTATAAATTTTCGATAATATCCTAATAACCCGAGAAAGCTTTTAATTTCTCTCGTTGTTTTTGGAATTGGATATTTCAATATGGCATTAATTTTATCCGGGTTAGGTTTTATTCCGTCAGGTGTGATGACATGTCCTAAAAATGCGACCTCTTTCTTTAAAAATTCGGATTTATCAAGTTGTACTTTTAGATTTGTTTCTCTAAAACGTTGAAAGACTTTTGACAAATTTACTAAATGTTCTTGTAACGAAGAATAAGAGATTACAACGTCGTCCATGTACGTAAGACATATTTTTCCTTGAAGTCCTTTCAATACGTTGTCCATAACTCTTTGAAACGTTGCAGGGGCATTTTTGAGTCCGAAGGGCATCCTTACATACTCGTAATGTCCATGCTCAACATTGAAAGCTGTTTTGGGTACATCTTCTTCCGCCATTTCTATCTGGTGGAAACCACTAGCAAGGTCTAAAGTAGTGAAATATAACGGCCTAATTTGTCTAGGACATCAGTTATGTTCGGTAGGGGATATTTGTCGTTGATTGTTTTTTCATTTACCTTTCGGTAATCGACTACAATTCTCCATTTGATTTTTCCAGAGGCGTCCGGTTTCTTAGGGACAACCCATATTGGTGATGACCATGGTGACTCAGTTGGTCTAATAATTCCTTCGTTTAACATTGATGATATTTGCTTCTGTACTTCTTCCTTGTGGACATAAGGGTATCGGTAGGTTTTTGTAAATACAGGAACTTCATCTTTTGTCCTTATTCGGTGTTTTACCTGGTTGGTGAAGGTTAGGTGTGTATTAGGATGATGAAAGACGTCTGAAAATTTCTTGCATAATTTTGTGATGTGGAATTTTTCTTCGCTGTTAAGGTGATCGGTCCTAATAAGGTGTTAAATGTCCGTGTTTTGTCCTTCAGTGTTGATGTCTGAAATTTCTGCTGTAAAAATGTGATAATCTTCAAGGTCGATTTTCTTCGCTACGATCGGTTCCGTAAGGGCTATTTTAATTTCTTCATCGCTGTTGTTAACCAAAGCTACATGGGCAAGTTGGTTGTTGGCTTCACTAAGGGTTTCATGAAGTGTTGCACCATGAATTATTTGTTTTGGAAGAAGGATCGGTCCTTGATCTTCTAAAACAGGTAGTCTAACGCGTGTTATAGAGTGTGGATCTAATTGTATTGAGTAAAATTGGGTTTTGTTTTTTTTTCATAATAGTGTATGGGTAAAGTCGAGTTTTCAGTCAGTAATTTTGATTTTGGAAAGTCTAAACGTGCTTGTAATAATTTTAAATTGTCTAAACCAATTAATCCATCGAATGTTTTGTGAAATTTAAATAAATAAAATTTCAATTTGTGATTAGAATTAAATTCAGAAAAAGGAGGTATTTCAGCGCAAAATTCTTGAGAATAATTTTGGAAAATTGAAGTTACAACAAAAGGTTCATGTTTTATAAAATTTTTATAAAATTTTTGAGCGATATCAGGATTTAAAAATGATTTCGTAGCACCAGTGTCTATAAGCAGGTTTAATGGTGGGTCTGATATTGCGATGTATGGAAGCTCTTTTTTGTCGGTAAAGGTGTGAAGTTCTACTATGTTTTTCCCGTTGAACTTCTAGAGGAAAATTTACTGTCGGTTCTGATGTAGTTGGTTCCTCTACATTATATTCGTATTCAGGGTAGTCGTACTCTGGGTCTTCTTGGTCCTCAAGGTAGTACAGATCTTCAGGGTAATATTCTTCTTGCTCTATGTTGAATAACTCTTCAAAAGTAAATGTTGGTTTTAAATCTGGGTGTGGCCTAAAATGATTTCTGAATTGATTTTGGTGTGGTTGTCTGAAGGTGTTGTTCGATGAAATACTCATTGGCGTTGGTGTGGATAATTTTGGAGTGTCAGGTTTGGGTTTCCATACGTTTTGCAGTTTTCCGAAAACTTGTTGGTTAGTTGGCAGGCGTCGAGGTGGAAGTGATTTCGGCGTCAGCATCACAGGTCCGCTTGGAAATGGGCGTGGTTGTTGCTGTTGTTGCCACTGAGGTCTGTACTGGTACGGCATTGATGGGCGAAATTGTGGTTGTAGCCAATTGGATTTATTTTGAGCTGGAATTTGTTGTTTTGACGGTGGATGTATTGACGCTTGGTTTTTCTGGAGGTAGTTTATGTTATTCTCCTCTTGGATGTATTGCATAGCTACAGCGAGGTTTGCTGGCCTCATTGCTCGGATGGTTGAGCCTAAGGGTTCTCTCAACCCAGCCAAAAATGTGGTTAATGCTTGCTTTCTAAAGAAATCTTTCTTGCTACCTTTGATGATTACATTATCATTATGTAAATCAATGTAATTACACAAGGCGTTTAAAATTCCCATGCATTTTTCATAGAACTGTAATGGTTGTTCATGTGGTAATTGCTTCAGATTGGCCAAGTCTCTGGTTAAGGAATTTTCATCTCGTTGATCCCCAAAGTTTTGTATGAGGGTGATCTTTACATCGTCCCACGTTTCGCAACCATAAACGGAGACAACTTCTTTTGCTCTACCAGTGAGTTTGCTCAGAATTCCTCGGAAAAATAAAATGTTCTGGAGACTTCCCTGGTTCGTGCTGTCGTAGTAGTGTGTAAATAATGGTGTGGAGATATTCAAAAAATCGTGAAGTTCGTTAGGGTTACCTTCGAAGTTTGGTAAGATGACCAAGTTTCTTACATCGAAGACAGGTGGTGGTACCATAATTACGATTATATATGTATACACAACTATTACTAAATTCGTGTTTAGAGTTAGTTTAGAGTATGTACTAAGCAGCCCAAATGATCCCACTGCAGTTCATGACATATTGCTTTTTTTATATTTGCAGCATTATCAGAAATAGCTATTAAAATTTTCAACAGTAATTCTTCTTAACTCTGCAGCTAAATTTACACTTGAGTGGCTAACATTACATAAACTTACATCTAATAGAATCAAATTTATAGTAAAATCAGTACTTAAGAAGTGAGCCGTTACAGCTATGTAAGAGTCCTTGGTACAAGAACTCCAACAATCTGTAGTTAATGTCACTGAACATATGTCACTGAACATATATCACTGAAAATGTCTTTTACTTTCAGTTTGACTTCTTCATATTTTGCTGGCAATAACGTGTGAGTTAACATTTTCCTACTCTGTAAAATGTAAGATGGATCCAAAGCTGAAGTATAGTCCCTAAATCCTTTGTCTTCTACTATTGAGAGAGGTTGGAAATCTTTAACAATCAAATTTAGTAGTTTATCATCCAACAGCTTTTTTTGTAAAACTCCATTTTTTTGCCATTCTTAAAGTTGACTGAATTTTTTTTCCTGTATGTCTCTCAGAATCAGTTAATGCCCTGGATGTTGCAGGTTGGGAATCTTGTGATTCTGCTGTTATTGTGTGAATAAATTGAGACAGTGATGACTGTATTGTAGTCATTTGATCTTGTTGTGGCTGTGAAGATGAAGTCCCAGATAATTCCATTTCTATTATATTATTACTGAAAGCCTTTTGTTGAGTTGATTCTAATTTGATTGAAGGGTGTTTGTGTAGAATATGGTGTTTTAAGTTTGATATTGATTTATAGGACAAACTGTACTTACAAAAGTTACATATTGCTTTAGTTTGACTTTCAGGAGTGAAAAAATTCCAAATTATAGATTTTTTGCCTCTCAAAAAATTTTCCATGACCTTCAAAATGAAATGTTTATCCAAATAAGCACAAGTGCCACACATTTTCTTATAAAAAAGAATTTAAAATAGTTCAGTTTAGAATAACACCAGAAATAAATACTTATATAGGTCCCTAATAACACAGTTCTACTTCACTACTCCGCAGTTTGATTTTGATACTATACACAGATCATAATACTATACACAATACTATATTTCAATTTAAATTTTGAATTCTTGGTTCTGTATCTGTACTTCCCAGTTAACATTAATCTCAAAGATACATTGAAAGAATAAGGAATCTTTTACAAATATATTTTACATCGTACAAAATAGGAAGAACTCTACCTTATTAACAGCAAACAAAACAAATATGAATAATTTAGTTTCTGCCCAAGAGATGGCGGCAACATTTCTCTAAGTAAAATATATAACAGTTATCTGTTATTTTCAAATAGCAATAACAATAGCAACTGTTATTTAAAAATTGCAGTTTTGCCCATCTCTAGTAGCAGTTACTAGACCAGGTAGAATGTTACCGTACATTCTAATATGATGTGTGTTTGGACGTTTGAGTATATAAAGACGTGAGCCGCTGGCCCGCTGCGAGCGAGTCACTTTTTAATTGGAAGCGATCAACGAAACAAGCTAAACAAGCGAATTGGAAAGCGAATATAAGACTACCGGCTTGCCTGTGTTGGTCAATATTGATTTATTTTTATTAATTAATAAGATTTCAGTGTTGCGTTGTGAAGTTTCTGAGTATGTCTCCATTCATCATCTTATCAAAATGGACATCAGATAGTTTTTTGGTAAGTTATGTACTGCTTTAATTTTGGACTTGGAGCTAGTATTTTTATTATATTTTATCTGGCGTAATTTTGATGTGAAAAGAAAGGATCGATTATGTGGATCGGAAATGTTAAGAAAACTATTATTTTATTAAAAACGAGTTTATTGATTCGATCCCTATGAATTTAACTTTAAGTAAACAGTGGTTTCGTTTTCAGTAATTAATTGTAAAAACAAAACATAAATTATATTTGTGGTTTAGTTAAATACAAATTAAAACAGATCCCTGATATAAATAAAGCTAAAAAATACAACTGAGTATTTATTTAAATATTTATAAGTAATTGAACAAAACTGCTCTCCAGTAAAAATTTAATCAACTACATAAGGTTTTATCAAAGCGTTTTGTTTTGCAGGAAGTTTGAAACAAAAAAAAAATGATGGATTAAGTAGAGACAGCGATGAACAGGACAAAGTAACGACAATATAGCATATGTCTTCATCGGTCACCACAACCACAACAGATTATATTCAGCCGCAGGAACTACCTAGACCAAGTTCCTCTGGATATCTGGCGCCGAATCCTGATTCATTGATGGATGACTCAGATGTTATCAACCGAAAAGAAGAAGGGATTGACTGAAAACTGTTGGTCCCCTTTCGCGATCTATAACTTTGCGGAAGATGCATAACATTTAAAGAGAAAATTTGATTATTCTTGGTTGAAAACATACTATCCATGGTTGGTATATTCCAGGCGCCAAAAAGGAGCATTTTGTAAATATTGTATGTTGTTCCCACCAAATCCAAATTCATTTAGAGGCATATTGGGATCATTTACTATAAGGCTCTTTTGTAAGTTCAAAGATATTCACGAGCAGTGCAAGAAGCACATTGAAACCCACTTCCATAAGGAGGCATTGAAAGCTGCTAAATCTTTTCTCGAAAGTGTGCATGTCGATTTGTAACTGAACAAATATTCCCACAGAATTATTGAAGAAAATCGCAAAATTATAAAATCTATTATTTCCTGCATTACGTTTTGCGGGTCACTTGCCTTAGCACTGAGAGGTAAACATTATGGTGAAGGTATTCTCGAGGATTTATACAGGCTGCGAATTGACGCGGGAGATTTGATTTTAAAGAAACACATTGAGCAAGGGAAAAAGAATGCAAGCTACCGTTCAGTGGATATTCAAAATGAAATTATTGGTATTTGTGGAAGCGTTATTAAGGCT
>JAVLUE010000357.1:0-20001 GCA_034190945.1 Octodonta nipae | reverse complement strand
GCACAACAAAAAAACTGCACACCTACATCTTATGTAATATGATTATTAAATGGTTATGTAAATTATTTTATTTATAAATAATTCTTGAATTAATTGACATTTCAATTAAATATGTCTCAATTGATTGTAGATCAGCAAAATGGCATATTTAAATAGAATTATTTCTGAAACTATAAGAATTATGATTGGTCTACATGTAATTATTGAGGCACCTTTTTAAAGGTTGGTTCTATTTTACAACAACAAAAAATTAAACAATTCAATTCTGATGGCTATTGTCACAAAAATAGTAGTAGTAGTAGTAGTATGGTAATTCTTATAATAATAAAAATAGATAAATTTCATGAATTGACCTGCACTTTATAGAGACCTTAAATCCATATCAAAACCGTGAGAGAAAATAAAACCTATATTCCTAAATATATCCGATAACAATAAAGAAACGTTTCAAAAATGTTATTAACTGTTGCCATTTCCAGCTAAAATAACTCATAAACAGGGAATATATCTAGTGTATCTAAAAATGGTTACAATGAGTTACAAGGTTCTACAGTAAACCCTTAGTATCAATTAACTATAGAATAATTTGGTCAAGTGCGAGTTGGACTCGCATACTAAGGGTTCCGTACCACCTTCAAGATTCTAATATTCCAGTTTCAGACAAGCAGGGAATGAGTGCATTTTCTTATTTTAAAGGAAGCGTTTTAATTTAGAAAAAATATACACTTTCATTTTCCACACATAGACTTTTTATTATATCTGCTTCAGGATTCGCTTGATTTTTATAAGAATACCTATGTATTTAATTTTTTAATTTGGCCCCCAAAAATTAATATTAGAGTTTAATTTTACTAATAAACTTTCAGGGAAGCCTTTTATAATCTACTGCCTGAATTTTGAGGCTCTGTAGATTGGAAGATAAAGTGCAAAATAGGCCAAGTTTTAAATTATTTAAAAATTCAAATAAAATATATTTGTCAAAATATAAATAGTGTAGTTTCTAAAATGGGAATTAAGTCCATGTTTAATATTCTTGTTAATATCTTTTAAACAAATGAAAATATTCCGATAGTTTATCCGTTATGAAAATTTGTTATATCGGTGAACTCTTGTATTTGGTATAAGGTTTTAGGTGAATGAGTGCGTGTATGTAATATTAGGTGGTACATAAGCAGTTGTATACATAGGATGGTTGAAATATAAGTTGGAATTGAATTACTTATACAGGGTGGTTCTAAAAATATTGTATTGGGTGAAACATACGTAGTTGCGTATACAAGATGGCTGTAATAAGAGTGGAGCAAGACTATAGTTATACAGAGTGGATATTTCCGTTATAGGACGAAGAATAATTAGTTATACAAAACCCTTTAAAAATTTTCAGAAGCAGTTGAATATACAGGATGGTTGAAATATAAGGTGGAGTATAATTACAGTTATACAGGGCGGTTTAAAAAAGTTATATAGTTTGGAACATAAGTAGTTGCTTAGACAAGGTGTTTGAAGTATGGGTGGCGTAAAATTATTGTTATTCAGGATGTATCAAAAATTTGTTATATAAGCATAAGCAGTTAGGATATTTGAATTATAGGACTTATAGAAAAATTTTAGAAGCAGTTGCATATATCAGGTGGTTGAAATAAATGGCAGAGTAAAATTATAGTCATAAAATGTGGCCCAAAAAGGTGAATTTCGTTATATAGGGTAGACCATAAGCAGTTGTAGAAATTGAATACTAGACATACAGGGCGAAGTAAAATCATTGGTATACAGGAATAATTTAAACAATAGAAAAATAGAAATAGTCAATAGTGTGGAGAGGTTTTATACTTATACAGAGTGGTTTTAAAGATTTCAGGGCCATTGTAATAGTGTGTTGAGTTGAATTATAGTTGCACAGGGTGATTCAGAAAATGATAGACCAATAAGTTATATAGGGGTGACCAGTACACAGAAGCATATTGTTACAAAATTTACCAAAGCCGACCCCGTTTCATTTCAGTACAACGATCGCATTGGAATAAAAAATGGTTATCGAAATGACTCGACAGCTGTAGGAGTGATGACTGATTTTAAGAGAGTTTTCGATGCTGGCTTTAAAAAGGAAGCAGCCACGATCGCAAGTTCAGTGATACAGAGACGACTAGTGTACATCGTAATGTTATTGTGAATCAGCTGTTCTGTATAATTTGATGTAAATTAAGTTCTAGAAAAGTGAAAGTGAATATTAGTTTTGTAATTTTAAATTGATCCCACGGACTATATAACAATATACAGTGTGGATGTAATATAGAGTGAATTAGTTACATTTATAGAAAGTGGTCCAAATAATAAAACAAATAAAAAAGTTTGGAAAATATAGACAAAGAATAAAAATTAGAGAGGGAGAAAGAGAGAACGGAAAAGAGAGAGAGATAAGAATGTACCTTAAATCAGATAAAAATGAAGATATTTCTGAAAATAGTCATTGATTGCACACAATTTCTAAACGGTTTTTATTTCAGCTGAAGTCGTTTCTTTTTTATTTAAATATAAATTATTATTATATATTATACTACTTAAAAAATAGAGTTAATTGAATAAAATTTACCAAATGTCACAAGCTTTTAAAATCTAATATAATTTGTAATATAACATTTTTTGTAGAGGACAGATCAAAATAAAAATAGTTTGGGTAATGTAAATGAGAAATTATTATCCTCATTTTCTGTAGTTAAAATGGTGACAAAGCTTTATTGACAAGGAAGGACCTGGTTGTCTAGTGTAAAAAATCGGATGCCATAAAACCAAAAATGTTAACAGGTTGCTTTTTAAAAGTCAAAAATCAGTTTGCAAACACCTTAAGAGTTCAGTGATTACAAGTTTTGTTAATAGTGACAGGGGATGTATGCATTACAAGAGAATTCAAGATTATGCATTTAGAAATATTTAACATCCAATTTACAGTTCCAATATGAGTCCCTCAGATTATTTGTTTCAAATTTAAAAAGAGGACCCTGAAACACCACCTGCTATCTTAAACGAATTGAAATCCACAGAAAAACTTGACACAAAAGAAAATTCGGCCAACTTTAGAAGTATATTTTGAAAGCTTAAGTCTAGCAAGAAATCACAGGAAAGCTAATGAAATGAGGATGAGAAATAAAGACATAAGAATCAAGACTTGAAACACAATATTCAAATAATGAAAGCAGAATTAATGAATACTGTTATCTGATGAAACATTGATGTTACTTTCACATGCACAGTTTTCTACAAACTTGAAGGTTAAGACTCACAACAATTGGAAAAATGTAAAAATTTCATAAAGCATCTTTCAAACATAAAAAGAGTCACTAAAAAGTATTTTGCTAGGAGAAATAAAAATAATTTAGTAAATGAGGTAAAACCAATTGCCAATGGTTCATGAATTATATGGTGTTTTTGCTAGATTATATAGGTACTTAAATTTAACAACTGATTCAACTAATACATTACTATCACTGAAATAAGGTCAAAATAAGTAAGTAATAAGTAACTCACCTTATATATTCTCCCTTTCGCAACAAATAATTCTATTAAGGTAGGTGTGTGTTCAATGGCTGCATCAATATAGCTAATGGCTTTATCAGTTTGATTTAAATAATCGTAATGTTGAGCTAGATAGTAGTAAACCCATAACAGCGCACTGGCAGGTTCTTTTGGTCCATTATTGCCTTCAGTTTCTGAGTATTTTCGAACTTTTTTCAAGGATTCGACGTACTGCAACATCAACTGTTCAATGATTTTCACTTTTTCACTGTCATGATAGAGGCTGCGTAGGTCAACGAACAGCGGGGGCACTCCTTTCGACAGCGCCTTCCTCATGTACTCATCCACCAAACCTCTAAACCGTTCGTTGGTGGCTCTATTCAAGACAAGCCTTTGCGGTGGCACAGCCCTCGGATATAGCGATGAATATGTCGTAAAAAAATCAGCTACTTCATCGGTCGATTCAATTCCTTTAGCTTCTATTAGTTTGTGATAATACATTGTATTTTCAGGGTTTCTTTGTATTAACTGATCAAAATATTTGGCAGCCTTTTCGTTTTGTTTCAATTTCAAATTTAATTCTCCTAAATGCTCTTTTAACGTCAATTTATCTACTATTTGGTCTTGATTTTCTTCTAGGTGTTTCAGTGCACATTTATAATCACCTGATTCTTGAATCACCAAATTTTGATACAATAATAATTCACTATGTTCATAGTCAAAATTGCTGCCTTTCTGAAAATAATAAAAAAACACTGTCAAATATCGAATGCAGATGAGCAAACAGACATCATAGATTACATTTAAGTTTATTTGGTGAAGATACAGTGAAAAATGAAAAAGTTACAACAGTTTAAATGTAAAAATCTGAGAAATATGAATAAAAATTAAATTAAAAAAACAAAAACCGTAAGATATCTAGACTTTATATGGGCTATATAATATAGCACATGAGCCCACCTATCTGCCCTCTATGTTTGGCAAACATTCTACAAAACACCCTGTATAGATAATTGATACTTAAAATATAAAAAGCTGAAGAACTAGCACCATGAACCATTTGTTGATAATAGTGATTAATATACATCCCTCAATTGTAATATAACATTTTTGACATTCTCATTATGATGAAATTTGTCACACAACACAAAATACTAATAGACCAATCAATAGAGATTTTTTCGTGCAAAAAATACTATCAGGATATTGCCTGTGCCATCACATTAAGAATGATTTGTAGTGATATTTTGCTACCTTTTCCACTCGCAACTATGGTTTTTTACTTTATTATGAACAATTGAAACAAGAAAATTGCGTTTTTTTTTCGTTGCATGTTTATAAAATGAAAAATAATAAACTAATCTCAATGGTGCCAACAGGTGAATTGTAAAGCATGGAAATACCAATGAAATGACCCCAGGATCGATCCGATAAGATCTTTACTAACAGGGAAAAACAAAAATACTGGAAAATTTAGCAAAAATGACCAAAATTTGGTGAGCGTATGAATGCGTTCGAGTAGTGGGGGGAATACGGTTGTTGAGGGGAACTGCTAACAATAATTATTATCGATAGCAACTGTCACTCTGACAGATGGTGAAAGAATTTAATCGCTAAAAAAACTTATATACAGAGTGATTTGTTCGATTTTATTATATCAAATGAGAACTGTTTGTTTATTAAATATATTTATATGTAAATGGTTTCTCGTTTTTGCTTTAATTTGTGGATTTTGGGTTTACGGAACATCGAAAGAGAGCGGTAATGACAAAATTCTTACTTATGAGGATTTTAAATATTAAAATTATCTATGTATGTGCCTCTAATATATATTACTATACGCTTCCCCTCAACAACCGTGTTTCCCCCACTCCTTGGATACATTCATACGCTCGCCCATTTTTTGTCAAGTTTGCTAACATTTTTCAGATATTTCACAGACATTTAGTGAAAAATGAGAATAGAGGCTTTGTAGAATGACACCTCTACTTTCAACAATTTTTTTCAAAATTGAAATTTCATTATCTATGACGCATAGGGACAGAATGCAAAAATAGTGTACAGAAAAGTTTATATCACAATTGTTCAAAAACTAATAAACCGTTAGCGTCTGGTTTTGGCATACATAAAATAGATGTAAATTACTATCAGTTCCTACAAGCCCAGTTCTACAGCTTTTAAAGCGACGAAGATACGATTTTTTTTTAAGAATGCTACATTTTTCAGTATTTTTTGGTTTTTCCTGCTACTAATGATCCAATCGGATCGAGCCTGGGCTCATTTCATTGGTATTTACATGCTTTACAATTGACCTCTTGACACCATTGAGATTAGTTTATTATTTTTGATTTTATAAACATGCTAAGAAAAAAAACGTAATTTCCTTGCTTCAATTGTTTATAACAAAGTAAAAACACCATAGCTGCGAGTGGAAAATATCGCTAGGAATCTTTGTTAATATGATGGCACAGTTGGTATGCGGATAGTATTTTTTACACATTATCAGTTAATTTTTGCTCTATTGATTGGTCTATAACAAGAGATTCCAACTTTGGTGTATTTTTTGAGTATATATGAAAAAGTCAAGAGTTCGTTACTAACTATATAAAATAAACAAATAGGTCTAAATAAATATTGTACTTTAAAGTAAATAAATATTGATTAACTTTCATTTAGGGAATGCAATATCGTTAAAAATGTTCGATACCGGTTTTTCTGTATTTTCGATCTTAGAACCGGAAATACCGTTAAAATACCGGTATTAGTATTATTTAAAATAATGTAAACAAAATTAAAATTTACTTATTATAGGTTATGTTATTATTTAGGGGTAGTACAAATATATGTCAAGTGATTATTATTTTTGATGCAAATTCAAATATAATATCAAAAACATATATGATCCAAAGTACAGTCCTCTAACCTCGATCTTATTTTTGTGGTATAAATGTAGAGCAGCCGAAGAGGCTCGTTTTTACTCCACACTTGTAGGTGGTATTGTTAACAAGTATTCATAAGCAAGCTTTAGATGCACCTCCCTATGCTCTTCAAAAAATTGTAATTTTGTTTTAAGTTTATGTTCTATTTCTAATCTTTTGTTATGTTTCTTTGGGTTTGGAACATTCGTAACAGCTTTGTTAATCACATAATAGTGGAGAGAGATATAACTGGTATATCTTCATCTTCAAGATCACAATCTTCATGTCCAGTACATTACTTTTAACTCCTAGGCGTTTTATAAAGAGGAATCAATATTTTTGTAATAGAACATATAAGTCTGCATCCATTTCGATTTCGTTTTGTGAAGCATTGTCTAAATATTGCAAAACTTGAGATATGTTTGTTTTTCTCTTTACATTCTATAAATACTTCAGAGCATTTGTCAATTCAATACTTATTTTACTTTTTTGTGCAACAAGCATGTCAATCATAAATTTAAATGTCGCATCTGCATCAAGAAGATTAGAATCTCTTCTGCATACTGCTCCCAACTGCTAATTTAATTGGTGACTATGTTTGATTTTAAATCAATTAATGCTTTTTGGATACAATACCATAATTTGTAAAACCTTTCCAACATAATAAGTAAACTAATTGTAGTTTTAGATATTTTTGTAAATATTGATCATTTTTTGTTGGAGATCTTCTGAAAATTTTAATGAAACTTCTAATTTTTGTTACCAGTGGGGATAAATTAGCATAATTCAAATTTATATCAGTGTCAAAAGATACAAACTCTAGGACAACAACATCATCTGTAATCTTTTCATCTTCTTCATTGTCAGTTTCTATGTCACTGTCATCATCTACATTACTATCACAATCGCTAGATTGGAATTCGATGGGTTCAATTTCAGCATCAAACATCAACTGATGTTCTACTTTAATCAAATGTCCGAGTTTTACCATAACTGACGTACCATCTGTCAATACACAAAGAATGTCATTTGTTAAGTTCAACTAACAACTTTCATTCTCAATTTGTGTCTACACACTGAAAAACACTCCACACTGAACTCACAGCCTTTAGCTACAGTGGACAGAATCTCATTTGATTCTAAGTAAATGGGAGATTCCCCGAATCAATCTTCCATGTAATGTGTATCAACTAGCGCTAATGATCCAATACCAAAAATACCAGTATTTTTAAGGTGAATACTGGTATTAATAGCAGCGAAAATTCGGACGGTATCCCGGTTTTTTATTATACTGGTATTGCATTTCCTACTTTCATTTATTACTCCCTTACCATTACTTACAACTATACAAATATCTCAAAATCTAAATTTTAGATATAACGAAAGCATCAAGCTTTATGAAGATAAACACCAGAGAAATTTTGAAGACTTTGACAGACAGAAAGATACCATAAAAAGTTAGTACTATAAGATTTACTGTCTGATTTTAACAAAAAATGAACAATAAATCTGAAAACTATACAACACTACCTAAAAAAACGTTCATTCCTCCCAAAATATTTATATATTCAGCACAAAAATTCTTGGCATATTGTCACACCAGAATGCTCAGAAATACTAAGAGATTCAATATCCAATTGAAACCAGTAGATTAAAGTCTTTACAAAGTATTCACTGTCCAAATAAAGTTAGGTTCTACACTGCCACTGTGAATAATCAGAAATGAATTCTAAGAAATTATCTAACTACAGACAAGTCCAAGTTAATTATACAAAATATATTTGGGATTGGTAGATTTATAGTTAAGTAGGGTTTTTCAAAAAATTTAGAAAAATTGTTATATGTTTCATAAGTTTTCTTTTTGCAGACTTGTACATTCCATACATGGGTGAAACCATGGGTATTGGCTAGTTAATGTATAAATGCAAAAACATCCCTGAGTAATAGTAAATGGCAGTTTCTGGCAATGAAAGTACCAAGTATGTAACTGCTACATTACAAAAAATTCATTTGGTTATGGGAACAATAACCACTGTATACTAATTATGTACTTATTAGCATGAAATTCAGTAGTATATAGTTAATCAGTTGGAAAACAGTTATGTATAAATCCACTTGGACTAGTAAGCAATTTTGAAGTACCTAGTTGATACTAAAAAGATTAATAATTTTAGGCAGTATCTCTGACACAACTTACAAGTGATGTTTAAATCTACAGAAAGCTAATTTTGAAAATAAACCTTAAGCAAAAACAAAACCTCATTCTAACATGTTTCTAAAGCAAATATTAAAGGCACATTCAATGATACAGAGAAAAACTAACATCTAAAGTAAAACAAAGTACTTTAAATATAAGAGTTGATATAAAAGCATAGAAATCTTACCTGTTGTTGATCTAAAAAAGTTTCCAAAATATTCAGTGCATTTTTATAATCTTCTAATAAATGGAAAGACATTGCATACCCTATCCAGGAAGCTCTTTGTGTAGGTCGAAGCATAAGTAATTGATATCTAGTATCCTGAAAATGTTAAGAAAATATCAGTAATTGCACACATTTCTTGTGTCAACAGCTTACTCTATATCCCTCCAAATCCCTCATTTGTATTTGCAATAGAGACAAATCTCTAAGAATTTGTATATTGTCTTTTTCCCACTTAAGTGCATTACGGTAACATTTAATGGCCTCATCATATTTTTTATCCGATCTTTGTAGCAATCCATAAACATGCCAACAAACATGTGATTTCAAATCATTCCTTAACCCCCTTCTAACATATTCATATGCCTCTTCTTTTCTTCCTAAACAGTTTAGGGTCAATCCTTTCATGGCAAGTGTTTCTGAAAATTATGATAATCACTTTCAAAATATCACTCATTCAAACCAACTAACCTCCATGTTCTGTAAATTTTGGATTAGACAATATTTGTTTTGCGAATTTCAACCCATTTTTGTATTGCTTTTGTTCATAGCATCTCTGAAACAAACAACAAAACCATTTCAAAACACAGATACCAAAACAATCCAAAAGATGCATATTACATAAAAACCACTATTAATCTAATTTTATAAAATTTGTTACAATATAATAATTGCAGTGACGATTTTAACATCAATAACAGTTTCATCTCTTCTCCTTCGAATGTAAATACAAAGATCGGCATTCGAAAAATGTTTGTAAAAGCCATATTATTTTGGGGATCCTTCAATGGAAAATGCCAATGATACTAACCAATATTCGTTTAAATAAGGCATTTTCTTTTGGCGGTAATGGGTTACTTGAGGGCATTTTCTAAATTGCACAAAACTTTTCTACTTTTCGAACTCGTTAGGTGTATAATTTTTGGGACGAATCAAAACCTCGTGGCCACAAACCTCTCCAATGTCGATCGTGATCACGTGACCGTCAGACAGAACACAGTCAAAAGTGACAATCATGGTCAGTTTGACAATCCCGTGACTCTAAATGTCCCTATTAAAAATTTGGTCCATAGGCGGAGGTAACAAGGAATTGTTGGGTAAGATTAAAGGTTAAAAAAATACGGAATATTAATTTTAATGTATTTTTAGCACATATTTCACAGTGCTAACAGGAGTTATTTTATTAGTAAAACTAAATCAGAACTTAAATGAAAGATATTTATATCATATACGTTAAAATAAAATATTTATCATAATTGTAACAATTCAGTATATTAGGATGCCCAAAACTATGTTTACAATAATATTACTGAATTTTGCTCGTTTTTTTTGTGTGTATTTGATAGTACCGTATAGCATATATTTCTGGAGGTAGCCTGCCGACTTTTATGCAAATTCGAGCAATATTGGTACACATTACTTACATAGACATCCTTAAACATACTTTTACTTAATTTACTATTTCAGTGGAAATTAGTCACAGTTGTTTTTTATTTATTGTAGCCTAGACATCACTGTCGCATTAACTATATTTCCCAATAAATTTTAATCCTAATATATTGCTCCACATAATCTCTAAATTATCTTTTTTTATCTTATGGGAAATTTAACTAAATGAGCCATTGCAGTACCTATGCATTTTATTTCTGTACTTTTTTGCTATTTTGCTATTTGTGATTCTTAAACTACTTAAAACCAATTGAGATCTTACATTTCTAATAAATCCTCAACTAATGTTAATGCCTTTATGTGGCCACAACTATTTCTATTGCTACTCTTTTTTTAATTGCTTCATTTGATATCCTAGCTGAAGATGGTTTGAAATAAGCATTTACTCCAGAACAAAAACACCAATTTCTTCAGCTTTCCTCAAGTCAGATGACTGTTACATGAACAATCATTACAACTTGCCATTTGTTGTTGTCATTCATTTTGAATACAGATATATGCTCTAAGTAGCAAAAATTCAAGTGGAATTAAAATCTGAATAAATCTTTTGGTGATTCTCAGAAACAGATCAAAATACTCTTCTTCGAGTATACTCTAGAGATTTTACTTATAGATGCTTAGAGCTTACACTTCTGGAAGTATTGCTCTCTCTTCATTAGGCTTGTTCATAGTAGCCAGTTGCCAACGATTCCAACGGTTTGAGAAATTCTACGCGAATCGAGTGTTGGCAGGGCCAACTGCCGAGCTGGCTGATTGGCGTAGAATTTTTCAACCGTTAGAATTATCAGCAACTGGTTTCTCAAACATATATGTCGCGATATTTGTGCACTGTAGGCTCCCTCTAAAAGTATATGCTCGAAGGTTAGAGGTAGCCTGCAATGCACAACTATAGTGACAAGGCTATAAAGAGAAAGCTAGAGGCTATTTGACTCGTTTGGGAGCTGCTTCCAATGAAATACGTCTAGTATGTAGTTTACTGAATGCTTCCACCAACCAAGGAAGGTAACATGATGTCTTTATTGTCCTGTCTTCTCTAGTCTTGCCAAGATGTTTGTGCAGTTGCATGCTACCTTCATAAATATATGCTCTAAAATTACACTACAAAAGTTGTTGATTTGATCGATCACAGAACTCTATCCCAAAGTTTTGTACACAAACACAATGTTAGGGTGGCAAAATTTTTGCTTAAACATATATCATATATTAAAAAAATTACTTAAAATTATTTATTATTTGTAAAAACACCGACCATCTGCAAAAAGCACCGGATAAAAATTGTAAATAGTACTACTAACTTAAAAACAGTTTTATTATTACATCTAATTTTTAATTATTTTTTGTTGTTTTTTGACATTACAACTTTATATTTTTAAACAATGATTTTTTATTTAATTTCTAAATTTACGGGATTCTAGTTATTGCCAAATCTTAAAAATTTATTACTCACAATAAGAAGTAAATATATTACATAAATTAATATTTTCGATATTTTCTGGTATGTACTGAATAACCAAAACTGTAAAAATCATAGTTTTAATATAAACACCTAATTTTTAAAAATAAAACACACATTACTTAAAAACTTTACTCATAAATTAAAAACATTTGCAACATAAATATTGTATCATCAATTTCCAATTCAACTGTATTCAGTTTTTTCATGGTATAATCTATCTTCTCTAGAATTTCTTTTTCTGGAGGTGTAATCATTTCCTCAATCTACAAGAAAGAATCAAAATATTAGTGAGATCTATATTAAAGGTTTATTTGTGTAACATACATCAGCTAACTGATCTTCAGAAGCACCCTGAGCCCTCATACCCATAGTTATTGTATCAACACGATGTTTTTTATCAATAATCCTTTTGTTTATAACCTTCTCATGATTCCTCCTTGTCATGATGTTGAACAAAGTTTTGTAACATAATTCCAATACCATTCGCACTACTCGTTCCATTTGAATATGGAACAGCATGAAAGATTTAGAAGGTCCACCGCCAACTGCAGCTTTCCTCAGTTCCAAGATCTGTAGAAAATTTTCTTCTAATAATTGATAAGATAACTTTTTGGCTTCTTTGGCTGGAATCATCGCCAGTTGTTGAATGGTGTCAGATTCCACATGTTTCTTCTGTTTAACTAACCTGAATATCCTAGCTGCTTTAAAATCGAATTTTTCCACTATATACTGCTCAATAATTTCCCAGGCGAATTGTGTAAAAGCTTCTTTTAAGTAAATTTGAAATGAACCTCCGCTTGCTTCACCGGACTTTCTAATTAAATTACTGCTATCTTGCTCTGAAAAATAAACGTATTCCTAATTTTCATTCAATATAGAGTGATGGGCAAATGTGTGGAACCAAGTAAATATCTCTGGAATTATTAGAGATATCAAAATAAAATTTGGAAGGTGGATACTGCAGTAGATTGCCTATTTGTTTCCATTTTTTTTACAATTTTGAAGTTTCTGTTTTTCCAGAAGTAATGTCTATTTTAAAATTTGCAATGAAACACCCTGTATAGTATTTTAGTTTCTGATGAAACATTTTATTGCGAATACAAAAATATCGGGTTTGATGTTGTTTACTTCAATACCTACCGAGATATTAACAAAAAAGTAACTAAGGAAAGGAAAAATTCAATGGTAGCTAAACTCGGTTCAGATTTCATTTACGCCCGATATAAACAAACCGCTCGGTAAGGATTTGTATTTCTATTGGCCAATGGGTGGCATTATACCGTCACAGCCAACGGCACTGCATGTTCCATAGTGGGATACACGTGCGTTTGTTTAAATCAGGCGCAAATTAAATCTGATTCAAGTTTAGTAGTCCATGAAATTCATTGCAGAAGTGTCAGTAGTTGTCAAAATAAGTTATTAGTTTTTTTTTATTTGAACGTAAAAGATTGTATTGTTTTAATTTGATCGTAAAATGGCCGAATTAAGTGAAAGAGAAAGAATAGAAATATTAATGATGATTGGGTATGGGGAGAGGAAAAGGACGCATCAAGAAGTTTGTGACCTTTTTAACATTGTTCATCCGAATCCACAAATATCCCGTTCAGTAGTGACGAAAACTTTGCGAAGGTACGATACAAGTGAAACAGTTAGCAATTTACCAAAAAGTGGACGGTTAAAAAGTGCAAGTAATGAAGGTGTAGCTCAAAATGTTGCTATATCTTTGGAAGAAAATCCTCACTTATCCACTACTGACATCGCCAATATGCATGGAATTAGCCGTCGTTCAGTAGGAAGGATATTAAGGCGAGAAAAATATCATCCATACAAAATTCGCCTCGTTCAAGAAATCTCCGAAGACGAATTCGACAGACGTTTGCAATTTTGTGAAACGATGATGGATATTTGTAACCGTGATAATAATTTTTTAAGATATGTGGTATTTTTAGACGAGGCTACATTTTGTTTAAATGGTACGGTTAATCGACATAACTGCCGCTACTGGTCGCAAAGTAATCCTAATTGGGTACAACATCCCCAAAAATTGAACGTTTGGGCCGGCATTTATACCAACAGAATAGTGGGACCCTTCTTCCTACAAGAAACTTTAAATGGAGATAGGTATTTACAACTCTTGGAGACACAAGTTATTCCGGAATTGGAGGTAAATGGACAATTACCACATAATATCTGGTTTCAGCAGGATGGAGCACCACCCCATTACGCTCGCGTTGTTCGAGATCATTTAGATAGGACATTTCATCACAGATGGATTGGAAGAAGGGGTACTTATGAATGACCTGCACGAAGTCCCGACCTTAATCCACTAGACTATTTTCTGTGGGGTTACTTAACCCGCGAGCACTCGCGCTATGAGCATTTTGCTCAGAGTAAATTTAAAACACGCGCCATTTTGTCAAAATTATGCGTACGGGCATCGTTCATTCGGTAGCTGAGTTTTGTTCCGCCTTCCAACCCTGGATACAGCTCACTTCTCGCCAGTGTGGGCCTGTGTGATCTGTGGTGTGGGCTAGTCGCTCTTACAAGGAGGTTTGTTGCGCCGTGTACCATCAAGCGGCGTTTTGCTCATCACGCGGGTGTCGACGTAAGTACTTTTTTCCTCATGACTTAATTTTTTTTTCATCATATCGACAGTTTTACTGCTACTTTTATGTAATATTATGGTTTTAAATTACCGTCTTAGAAAACAATTGTGTATTTCCTTTATAGATGGATCGAAGAGATGAAGGCATTTTGGCGTGGTTGATGGAAGAAGATTTGGAAGACATTGAGGACCCGTCTTTTAGGGCCGATCAGATTGAAAGCGATCGAGGCAGTGAACACAGTCATCATTTCAGTGACACCGAACAATCTTCATCGGAAATAGAAGGTGAGGTTTCTTCAATTTCATTGGGGAATCAGCTGCGTTACGTAGGCAAAGATGGGAGTACAAAGTGGAACTATAATCCGATTCGTTCTAATGTGAGGACAAGAGCTCACAATATTGTCGAAAAACAACCTGGGGTAAAACCAGCGGCTAAAAATATGAACAGTATAATGGAATGTTTTAGCCTTTTTGTGACTGAAGAAATGCTGATTGATATCGTTGGCTTTACAAATACCCACATTAGAAAAATTAAGAATCAATTTTCAAGGGAGAGGGATTGCAAAGAAATTGATATTGTAGAATTAAAAGCCTTTATTGATATTTTGTACATGGCTGGTTTAAAAAAGTCGAATCACTTGATTTTGAAAGAGATGTGGAACAAAGATGGCACAGCACCTGATATTTTTAGAGCAGCAATGAGCCGCAAGAGTTTACTTTTTTTTATGAGAGCTATAAGGTTCGATGATATAAACTCCCGCTCCGAACGGGCAAAGTATGACAATATTGCTCCAATTCGTGAATTATTCGAATCTTTTGTCGCAAAGTGTCGAGCCAATTACCAGGTTGGAGAAAACGTCACAATAGACGAAATGTTGGAATCGTTCCGAGGACGATGCAAATTCCGCATGTATATAGCAAACAAACCAGCTAAGTATGGTATAAAAGTATATGCTTTGTGTGATTTAAAGAATTTTTATACAAGTAACTTAGAAATTTACCCGGGAAAGCAACCAAACGGTCCACACAAATATGATAATACTGCATCTGCTGTTGTAAAACGTTTATCACAAGATATTCTGAATACAGGCAGAAATATTACAGCTGACAATTATTTTACATCGATTCCATTGGCTGATGAATTACTAGCTGCACGGACTACTATCGTAGGTACACTCAGGAAGAATAAGAGAGAAATTCCACCATTTTTTCTTGACATCAAACAAAGACCAAAACCTAGTAGTATCTTTGGTTTTCACAAGGGCAAGGTTTTGGTGTCTTATGTACCAAACAAAAATAATTAAAAAAATGTTCTTATGATAAGTACACTTATCATAAAGATAAAGATAACCGAATCGATCCAATTACTGGCGCTAACGCAAAGCCCGAAATTATCACTTACTATAATCAAACAAAAGGAGGTGTTGATGTTGTGGATCGACTGAAAGAAGAATATTCTGTAGCAAGAGTAGCATGTAGATGGCCGCTGAGATTATTTTTCACGATCCTAAACATAGCCGGAATTAACAGCCAAATCATTTACAAAGAAAATACGGATATAATCATAACGCGCAGAGATTACTTGAAACAACTAGCTCTTCAACTAATACAACCACATATCCAAAGAAGAAGTACCTTGCAAAACATTGCATATCCTCTACAGCAAGTGATTAAACGTTTTGTATCAGAATCTGAGTTACCAGGAGAAGAAAAACCTAATGGAATCTGCGCAGTTTGCCCAAGACGCAAAAATCACAAGACCAAAAAGTGCTGCATTTACTGCCAAAATTTTTTATGTACCGAGCATAGTCATACATTATGTGATATGTGTAAAGCTCGCATATATGATGAAGATTAATTATTCCCACATATTTAAGTTTTTGTTTGAAAAGATTTTTATTTGTTTAATGTTTCCCTTAAGACTGCCTTAGAAGACTGGCAAATTAGTTGGTATGATTGTTAATTAAAATAAAAAAGATTAATGATGAAAAAGTTTTAAAAATATATTTTCTAGAATAAAGTGTATTTTATTTAATAAAAAATAAAAATAGAAATACTAACTGGTAAAACCTGCATTTATTGACATTCATAAACGTGAGCAAAATGCTCTACGCGCCAGTGCCCGTGTAATTTTTAAAGGCGCTGGTGCTGGCGGGTCTAAGGTTTACGTTGATAGACCAAATAATTTGCAAGAATTAGCTGCAAGAATAATTCAAGAGAATTACACCAGAAATAATAGCTAATGTTACTAGAGAATTTAAAAACCGACTTGCTTATTGTCAAGAAGTAACCGGTGCTCAGTTTGAACATCTAATACATTAAGTTTAGTTAAGTTACAATGTTTTGAAAATCACTTAGATTTAGTTAATAATTATGATTATGTATTTCTTTAATGGATATTAGATTTTTCCTTTCCTTAATTACTTTTCTGTTAATATCTTGGTAGGTATTGAAGTAAACAATATCAAACCCGATATTTTTGTATTCGCAATAAAATGTTTCATTAGAAACTAAAATACTACACAGGGTGTTTCACTGCAAATTTTAAAATCGACATTACTTGCGGTAAAACAGATAGTTCAAAATTGTAAAAAAATTTGGAAACAAATAGGCAATCTACTGCAGTATCCACCTTCCAAATTTCATTTTGATATCTCTAATAATTTCAGAGATATTTGCTTGGTTCCACACCTTTGCCCATCACTGTATAATATAGTATAGTTAGTTTCAAACTTAAATTTTTGGCTTTTTAAGAAACAGCAGTGGAAACCCATCAACGCTTAATAACTTTTAAAACTATTCTGTTTAAATAAGAAAATAGGTGCAGACTAAAAGAAATTAATGTTCCAGTGAAAGGTACAAATTAATATAATAAAATGTTCCAAACACCAGGAATTTATGATATTTGGCACTTTTTCCAACCTTATTTTGTAACTAACTACATGCTACTACTTGTTCGAAATCTTACAATCCATTGAATGCTACACAATGTATTATTTCTGGTTGAGAACCTTTATCAGTTGTGCTTCCCTTAACTGATTTATTGAATTACTCAAGTGGCTAACATTACAAAATATAAATTTCGTATTTTTTAAGGTAGTCTAGTAAAATTGCCTGGAATTTCAATGGATTATAATACTGCAGAAATCAAATGAAATTAGTTTTACAGTATTCTTTTAACTTTTTATGTTAGATACATTTTGGGGGCATATCATGTTTTCTTCAATTTCTAACCCCAGTGATTTTACTCTGAAATGTGAATTCATTTGATGTATATACTTCATTCTTTCCCACTGCATCAAGACATGCACTTTACTGGTCAGATATTGGGATTCAAAGATGCAACAAAACAAACCATAGGTTTGCTAATACTGCATTTATTTTTTATTAATTAAAGTAATCGTCGACTTTTTTCGAAAGCGAAATGTTCAACGATCTTTTATTAAAGTTTGGCATTGACTGAATATATTTTTTTCAATACTAAGCACAGAGAGAGCATTTAGCCAGTCCTGAGACACGTATTTCTAAGAAACGTTTTAATCCTTCACTCCAGTTTCCGTCCAAATTGATTCCCCGTCATAAATAATGCAAGGAAAAAAATAATGTATTAATGCGATAACATCCACATAACCATTTCTTTTTATTATAAATTTCACTTTTAAAACTTCCTGTAAATACTTTATTTTTCATTTTGCACTCTTGTTTTCAATTAAGATATGGCCTAGGTGGACCAGCCAATTTTATATCTAATTTCTTTTGAAACGATTTATTATTGTTTTTAATATAGTCAATGTTAAAGTTGATACTCAGTTTCACAGTTATGTAAACACACACACTCTGTATATTAAATATTCTTTCATAGACTATCAGGGCAAAAACAAAGCAACCACTAATTAAATCATGTAAACAAATATTTGAATTATTAAAACGTTCGGATAGGTCCATATCAGCAAAGCCCGGTGTCTCCGTGCGGCGTACAGAATCAGCCAATTACTCCATATAGTTTGCAATAGCTATCTTCTATCTCACACTTTAAGAGTGTTAAATCGTATCTTATAGAAGCTATATAAGTTTCACCGTGCGCTAGCCGAAGTGCACGATGACATCTTCTTTTAAGCGAATATGAGTCTTAATACAAGTTTGGATTAGAGCTTAAATTGTTTTTTGATAAATTCGTTGGTATTGAAATGATATTTATTAAACATTTTGTGGTGATTTGTAACTTTATTAAGAGCTTATTAAATTTGGTGGTTCAGCGCACGAGTGCACTTAAGGGACAGGCGCCCCTGCTTTGGAGTCATATTTGTTAATGATTCAGATTTGCTTGGAAAATCAAACCTGAGACATTTTTCTTCTAGTATTCCACCCAAACATATTGCTTATTCCCAAACCTTCATTCAAAATATATGGGCTTACACAGATTGGTTATAATTATTGACAGCACAGATTCATAGAAGCAATTTTAGAAGTAGTTATCTTGGAATTAATATTTCTACATTTAATTATTTTGTATACAAAGCTTCACAAAGCAATTAATTTTAGTATTACCAAAGTAAAATTTGTCTAAATCTGGGACTATGTGTATTCATAATGGGCCATACTATAATTCCAAAAAATGATTCACTAATTAATTTGAAAATTGTCCAGTATTTCTAAAGCACTACATTTTGAAAAAAGGGTCAGTCATATAAATGACCCTGGAATTATTTTTTATTGCAATTTATCTATATTTGAAAGTTGAGAAAACATTTCATCCAGTGAATCTCAAAATAATTTATGAACTTTCAGATAGTTTTACTTTTTCCATGAATAGACCATGTAAGGTGGAGCGGATCCAGGCATGTGCTTCCGAGGGGCAATTTCACACTTGAGGGGGCCATCCTGTCTGTCTATATTTACCTATATAAAATTTTAAACTCGGATTTCTTGGGTTATTACATTAAACATAGTCATTTTGAGGTTTAAACCCATAGAAGTTATCCTCTTCTAGGCTCTTGGAGTTAGAATTACCTTGTTTTAATGTTAAATTTACTAACTTTGAGGCTCTTGGTGGGGGCGATCGCCCCTCCCCCTTGAATCTGCCCCTGGGATTTACAATAAACTACCTCTTTATGTAAGGTCTAAAAAGTACTTTCATGAATTACATGTAAATAATTAAATTGTTGTAATAGTTTAAGCGTGAAATAATGTTAAATGGATATAACCAGTGTGTTTATTTTAATAATAAATTAAAATGAAGTTTCACCAAGTAAAGACAGAAACTATCATCAGTTAAATGGATATGTATTTATGTAACAGCTCTAATAAATACTATATTAATAGTTGAATGTGCAGCATTGAGAACTGGGAATGCCTGCATTAATGTCAAAAACAAAGTATTAACTATACAGGGGTGAATCCAAAGGAGAGACAGTAACACCCCACTAGACCTAATAGTTGCATTAATTAGTCAGTGAATTAAAAACTAAAATATCAAAATATTAAATCCAAGAGACTGGAAGAAATTACTTGTATGGGTTTTAACTGTAAATCGACTTTTCTTAATGCAACTGCCTGGAAAATACAAAATCATAGAGATACCCCTTGTACTCACATATGAGATAACCCCCAAAACACAATATTGCATCCCATTATGTGTCTAAG
>JAVLUE010000356.1:0-68956 GCA_034190945.1 Octodonta nipae | reverse complement strand
CTTAATGAAAAAAAAAATGTTCCAGGAAAATTCAGCGAAACAACAACAGAACAAAACAAACAAGAAAATGAATAAGAAAACAGAGAAGATTGTAATAAGAGAGTTTCACTCGGGCTTCACAATTGTTTGTTGAGATTATTCGTCTTGTTTTTGGCTGTCATAAAAATAAAAAAACAAACCCTTGTTACCTGTTATTCATACATGAAAACATTTTTTTTTTTTTTTTCTTGGCCTACAAACCAAACTTTTGGAACTTTTTTTGTGTGCGTGTATGTGTCAATGTGTTGGAACAGAGAATCTATTTATTTTTTAATTTAGTTAAAAAGCTTGATGTTGTTGTTTGTGCTTGTGTTTTAGGTCCCAGTTTAATAATGATAAAAGTAATTCAAACTAATCTTCTTGGATTTGCAACACTAACACTGATAAAACAAGCAAGAATTCATTTTTTCTCTCATTTGTTTGAACCATAAAAAAAAACTTGGCATCCATCTTCATTATTAAAGATTGTTTGTTGAAATGTTTCAATGGTTTTCAAGGGAAACTAGCTTAAAATAAGATACAAAAAAAAAAAAAAATTGTCAACCTAATTAACTTTAATCGAATGGTTGTTTTTTCTCTCTTTGAAATATGTTGGCTCCCTGGCCACAAACTATATTTTTGGTATGGAGTTTGGATTGGAGCCCTATGGCTACTCTCTGGTGTTGTTTTATTATTTATTTATTTTTTTTGAATTCATTATTATTCCTACAATCAAAAAAAATCATTGAATTGAGAAGTTGGTGAGGCTCTTAGTAAAAAAAACAAGTAGCCATACATCGGTCAATACACTTTTGGTGGTTGTTGTTTTTCTAATGGAGAGAAAAAAAAAACACTGAATACTGATGAGATAATCAATAATCTTAATCGATCACTTTTTATTTTTATTTTATTTGGTTGATTTGATTTTGGTTTTTGACTTTTTTTCTAGTAAAAAAAAAACACACTTGAAAAACTTTTTCTCTAATAACCAGTTTTCAAGTTGATTTTAATGAATCAAAAACCAATTTTTTTTCAATATTTCAATAACCAAGTATAAAGGATACTAACCAATAGACCAAAGGACAGAATAGCAAAAAAAATATGATCCAAAAAAAAAATGGTTCATTCGTCCAAACAATGTGTTCTCTAATTCCATGAATGAAACACACCAAATAGAAAAACAAAAAACGGATCGTTCATATATGAAAAACGCCCACAGAATAGATGATATTCTCAATGGTTGTTTAATGACCAACAAACCAATCATTTCAGTTAAATCATTTTTTTCTGTATTTTGTTTTCTCTGAAACAAAATATTAGTTATTCCATCTAGCTGGATGAAACTTGGACACATATTAAATGTTAATATTTCTAAATAACACAAAATAATTTTCACATTTATTATTCACACATACAGAGTGAAAAAAAAAATGTTCATGTTTACAACCATCATTATCATCATTAATATTAGTATTCACAACCAAGATCCCAAACAGAATGATGACCAACAACCACAGCATGCACATTTATTTGAAACACATTCAAACAAAGAACTATGGTCAAAAAATTGAACACATTCAATGTGTAAAGTTTTGAAAAAAAAAATTGTTAAAAACAACAATTCAAAACTTATCAGCCTAATTATACCGTCAATTTGAAACATTTACTAAGAAAAAAATTAAACCAGAAAAAAAAACGTTTCAGAAATGGAAATAGAAGTTTTCTGTGAGTGTTGATGAATTTATTTATTTAAAAAAATGTGAGCTCAAATAATAGATCTCATACCATCGAATATTTATGTTTTTTTTACAGGAAAAAACAACTAGAACCAAACAATTGAGAAAATATTAAAAAAAGCTCACCGTCGTATTTATTTTGAGTAAAAAAAGTATAATTTTTTTTTTTTTAAACAAATCTAACAACAACTTCTTTTAAGAAAACATTTTCTTCTTCTCTCCAAGTTTTGAGAATCTCTTGGGAAATGAATTTTTCTCCATCTTCTTCTTCACAAAAAAAAAAAAATGAAAATAGAAGGAGAAAGAGACAAGAAAAAAATTCGAAAAAAAAACCAGGAACAAACAACCCGAAAGGAATGGAAAAAAATATGAAATTTTCTAGCATGAAAACGATGTTTCCCTATCCTGATGATGTTTCAAATGGAACAAAAAAAAAGAGAAAAGTTTCGTTTGTGTGTGTGTTAAATAAATGATGTTGATAATTTTTAATTTATTTAGAGAAGAATTTTATTTTTAAAAAGAATAAGATAGTGCTCGGTTCTCTGGTACGTAAACTTGATATATTATACTGTATATGTGTCTATGAACCATAGGTTTAGAGATCGAGGGAAAAAAATGAAGAAGAATTTCATTTGATAAATGATTTTTTAAACATCTTTAACATGTTTTATTTTTTTTTTTACTGCTGTTAACAAACAAGAAAATTCTTTAGATTTAATTCATTCGAAAATATGAGAAAATATTTGAAAGAGAATTTTTCAAGGATAATTAATTCTATTATATTGTTTGCTGGTGTTTCATCCATAAGGCTTTTTTGCCTTTAAACAAGACATCAAAAAATGATAATAAAATAAAATCTAAAATGATTAAAAAATATAAAATAAAAAAATTCGAGGAAAGAAAGAGATTAAATTCTTTAACCAGAAAAAAAAAATCGAACAATCGATAATTTCAATTAATTATCCAAGTTTTTTATTGATTTTATTATTATCATTTGTTTGTTTCTTTGTTTTGGAAGCCTGTTGTTTTTGCTGTTTCAAAAATTAAATATCATCATCAACTATGGCCGCTATTGATCAAACAAACAGAACACTAGGTTCGATCATGTCAATCAACCAAAAAATATTTGTCAATAAAAATTCAAAACACAGAAAGAAAAAATGGAGACCAGAACTTTGATGAGATCAGCAAGAAAGAAAAAACTTAATGAAATAGTTGTTGTTGTTTTTTCTGTTCCAAAGTTACACAATAAGCTCATAGCTTCAAGAAGAGAAATATTTTCTGTTTTAACAACAACAACAAAGAGACTTTCGATGAACGAGATAAATAGAAAAAAGTTTTTTTTTTTTAGAAACTTAACCAATGAAACTGAACAGAAACAGAAAAAAAACCTCAGAAACAAAACAAAACAAAACAAAAATCTCAAACATTCAGAGCAGAATAATAAAACATGAAAAATTAATTCCATTAAATATTAAGTTTGTTTTATTTTAGTCAACCAAGCAAACCAAACTAAACCAAAATCTAAACAAGCCAACCATCCATTCAACCAGCCAGCCAGCCAACCAACCAACCAACCAACATCATCAAGATTAATTCCACAAGAAGAAACTTTGAATAAACTATAGAACTTTTTAAAAAAAAGTCCAAAAGAAAACAATAACAAAACGAGAGAAAAAAGTTTTTAGAATAATGAGAATGATTCACATTCATTCATTGAGAAGAACGTTTAGTTGTTTTGTTTTTTCTATTTTATTTTAGTTATCTTCAGTTTAATTGTCAAAGCGTGACATAGAAAAACAAAAGTTCTATTATAAACCGAGAAAAAAGACTTTTTCAAGAAAAACGACAACCACTAAACAACAAACAACAATCCACTAAATCAGCCAGAATAAACTTAATGCAGCCAAAATAGTCAAAGCATTTAATTAGACAGGGAAAAAAAGAAAAGAAAGAATCGAACCAAAATACTGAACGAAAATAAATATAATGGAAAAAAAAAACACAAACCAAACAAAAATACAGCTCAAAAAAATATTAATAAGATTTTTTTTCTATCTAGATTCTAGAAAATCAAACAAAGAATTTTTCAGGGTTTAGTTTTTTTTTTTGTCTCGAATCTTAGGACCAAGGTCAAGTGTTTGTTTGTAATTTTAAGGAATATTCTTCTTTAATGAATTTAATTGACAACCAACTAGACACTAGCGAACCAACCAACCAACCAACCAATTAACTAAAAATAACATGGAAAAAAATAAAACAAAACAAAAAAGAAACTAAACATTCTAACAATCTACTAGACAACCAACCAACCAACCAACCAAACTACCAGTTTAACCGAGAAAACAAAATCAACATCGTGCTATGAATGTCGAATACATTTTGGGAAAAAAACAAAACAAAACAAAACAAACAAATAAGCAAGGAAAAAAACAAGAGAAAAATTCCGTCGTTTAGTGTAATTTGAAAACGACCAGAAACAAACAAACAAACAAACCAGAATGACAATACTTTCCCAATATGGAAACAACGAGAAAACCCAAACACTTGTTCTCTTGTTCAACCAGAAAACCAAAGAAGAAGAAAAAAACCTTCAAGGTTAACGGTTCAGAAAATGTGTTCTAGTTTGTTTTTTTTTTAACGAAAAATAATTCAACCAAAAAAAAAAAAAAGAACAACTTTAAAAAAAGTTTTCAAGTTTTATGGTGGAGAAAAAGAAATCCGAATAGAAAACTTTAAAAAAAACAAACTGAGTAATTTTGGTTTTCATCTTGGTTTTGATTTCAACGCAAAGCAGAAAACAAAAATATTACAAGTTTTCATTCATCAAGCCCCAAGGATCTAACCCAAATGTAGCAAAAAAAAAAAAAAAATTCTAGCAAAGAAAAACATAAAAAATATGAATTTTTCCATCTATTAGAAATCGATTCATTTGGGGATGGGTTTATTACATATTTTTTTCCTCCTCCCGATATCACATAAAAACCTTTGATTTGAAAAAAAAAAAAAACGAGATTTCACTCGTTTTGATATTAAAACTTTTTCAAAACATAAGACAAAAACAACAAAAAGGATTCATAAAGAGTCTAAAGTCCCTAGCCAAAATTTTCGAATGTAGGTTTGTATTTGAACAGTAACTAAGTAGAATATTCATAAACAGTGTATAGATTAAAACAGAAACCTAAAAAAAGAAAAAAAAAAATTAAACACACAAATTACGATAGACAACAACAACAACACAGGCAAATGTTGCACGTGAAAAGAATATTCAAATCAAATTGTGAAAATGAATTTAAATGGATATTCCAAACAAACAAAACAAAACAAAACATATGATTATAATCTATGTTACAATTACAAAACATTAGGGCCCTGATGTAGATAAATAGCGAAAAAAATCAAATAAATTTTAAATAGTAAAAGTTTGGGTCTAATGGAACACGTAGAAACATTTAGCAAAAAAAAAATTAATGCAAATCAAATTCAACATAAATTGACGATGATGATAATGATTATAGTGATTATCAGTGTTTTTAACAATAAAACAATAGAGCCTATATACAAGTTTTGGTTTATCTTCTCCACTTTTTTTTTCCTAGTAAACCAAGAAACCGGAAAAATATTTGAATAAAATTCTTATTTGAAACTTGAGTTTCTAGGTTTGGGTTATTATTATTTTTTTATTATTTTATTTACTATCAATATACTACATTTCACGAATAGACTGCCTAAAAAAAAAAAAAGAAAACAATTGGAATCATCTTTCAACGATTCTTTTATTTTATAGAAAAAAAGATTCTATTGGTTGGAAATAAAATAGACACGCACACACCTGAAAACAATGTAACCATTATTCTCGTTTGTAAACTTGAAAATATTCCATAGCAATTTCACGTTAAACAGGTAAATATTGTTTGTTTGTTTTTTTTTCCTCTTCCATTGTTAGTCAATGATAGATTTTTTCCTGAACACAAAGAAATTTAAACCACCACTATTTTCTCGTTGTTTTTTTTCTCGCACCAAAACATCATGCAGTCTGTTTATCGAGAATTTCTTTGATCAAAGAACAGAGAAAAAAAACTTGAGAAAGATTCGGAAATAAGGGTTCTAGGTAATGAGCCAATGTTTTTTACCATAAAGAATATACCAAGTGATAGATTGATGGGTAGATAGGTCAATGGTTAAGAAAAGTGCTCTGTTATTTGCTTATTTGTTTTAATGATGTGAATGCAATTTCGTTTGTTTGTTTGCCTGCTAATAGTTTGGCTTTATTGTCGTCTTGATTATTCTCGAATTTTGAGAAGCTCGAGCACACACACACACACACACGTTGAACACTTTGACATTCATTCAAGGCAACCAGGAAAAAAAAAATAAAAATGAAAGCAAACCAGAGCCTATCCTAAAAGCTAATTTCATTCAATTTTTTTTTTTTTCTCGAGCCAATTTATGTAAAAAAACACTAAACGCTAGCGGAGAAGGTGAAAGCACGATATTATTATTTAATAAAGAACGATGAAAACAGCCTTAACAACAACGGTGTATATATCGAATGGAAAAACACTTGATTCAATTTATTTAGATTTTCTATAATATTCATCAATGTTAATATTAGATTTCCATTAAAAAATGGCAGAAAAAAAACAAATATTATATAATGCCAATGGAAGAAGTTTGGTAGAGAGAGAGAGAGAGAGAGAGAGATTTTGAAAGTTTGATCATCATTATGATCAGCGAGCCTAATATCGTCGCAAATAAACCAACCAACCAACCAACCAAACAAAGCAAAGCAAAGCAAAGCCAAACGATGAATATCAAATGAATATTCGAACAAAAAGCTACCAAGTAAATAATGATAAAAATAACAAGAGAATATTTTAGTTTTTTTTCTGAAACTGATACTGAAACTACTTTCAAGAGGAATTTGAAACTTAAATAAAAACTGCTAAAAAAAATTTTTTTTTTTTTTTTTTTTTGAAACATCGGAAGCTGTTGGTGATATTAAAAATGACGATAATTTATTCTACTTGTATGAGCAATACAGGATTCATTCCCTTAGAACAGTGTTAACTAGGAGATGTTTCAAACGTCTGAATTTAGAAAAACTTGCAGATTAGAACTTCATTCACCATGTTTTAGCGGTTGATCGAGATTGAGTCGAAATTTTCTGATTTTCTGGCTCTCTCTCTCTCTCTCTCTCTGTTTTAGGGAGAAAGCAGAAAATAAATAAAAAACTTTGGTTCCAAGAATCTACAAGAGAAAGAGAGAGAGAGAGAGAGAGAGAGAAAACTAATAATGTGGTTTGAATGTCTGAGCTTGAAATTCGAATCGATCAACAAAATCATCATCGATTTGGTTTCAGATCGATTTTGAATTTTAATTTCATGGATTGCTCGATTGGAAGATGTTTCGGGTTTCTCAAGATAAAGGGGATTCCGATCCCCAAAATCAACCCATTTTATTTTTATTTATTCAAATGCCATTTTAATTACCAGGCTTAGCGGTATGAAATGAGCGCCAAGATTCAAATAGGTTGATAACAATTATTTGTTGTGAACGAACCTTAATCTTTTTTTTGTTTTGTTGGTATATAATCTCTCAAACATATTTAGTAACATCAAGTCATTAAAACAAAAACATCATATTTTTAAGCTTGTTAAAAATGTCGACTTTCATTCCAAAAAAAGCTGATTGCGGAATGCATTAATTTTTTGCTTCCATTTAAAAAAAAATGATGCAGAGTCGCATCGAATGCTTTTCGAGGCATATGGTGATTATGCTCTGTCAGAAGCTACATGCAAAAGGTGGTTTCAACGGTTCAGAAATAATGATTTCGATGTGAAAAATGAAGAACGTGGAAGACCACCAAAAAAGTTCGAAGACGCCGAATTGCAAGCCATATTGGATGAAGATGATTCTTTGAGTCAAAAGCAAATGGCAGCAAAATTAAATGTTGCACAACGAACCATTTCTGACCGTTTAAAAGCTATGGGAAAAATCCAAAAGTGTGGAAAATGGGTGCCACATGATTGAGTGAAAGGCAGATGGAAAACAGAAAAACCACCTGTGAAATTTTGCTCCAAAGACACGAAAGAAAATCAGCATTGCATCGAATTGTTACTGGCGATGAAAAATGGATTTATTTCAAGAATCCTAAACGGAAGAAGTCATGGGTTAATCCGGGACAGCCGTCAACGTCGTCTGCAAAACCTGATCGATTCGGCAAGAAGGTTATGCTCTGTGTTTGGTGGGATCAAAAAGGTGTGGTGTATCATGAGCTTCTAAAACCTGGTGAAACTGTTAATACCAACCGCTACAGACAACAAATGATCAATTTGAACCAGGCATTGATCGAAAAAAAAGACCAGAATGGCCAGAAGACACGGCAAAGTAATTTTGTACATGACAATGCACCTGCCCACAAGGCCAAAACCAGTTCAGGATACAATCAAAGGACTTGGCTGGGAGCTGCTACCCCACCACCGCCGTATTCACCAGATTTGGCCCCTTCCGACTACCACTTGTTTTTCATCGATGGGACATGCATGGCTGAGCAGCACTTCGATACCTATGAAGAAGTCGAAAATTGGGTGTCTGATTGGTTTGCTTCAAAAGACAATCATTTCTATTGGCGTGGAATCCATAAATTGCCGAAAGGTGGTCAAAATGTATAGAAAGCAATGGTCAATACTTTGAATGAAATCTTTTAACTTTGCCATTCAAAATTCCCAAATTTTTAAATTTTCCAAACGCTCATTTCATACCGCTACACCTGGTATTCTGACATTTCAGAATCGAATTATTATTTGAAATTTTTTTTTTTTTTTTTTTTAATTTGATTTAGGAGAGAAACCACTCCGAGTCGATGAAAAATTATTTTTTATAAACTTTTAATTTTTTTTTTTTTTTTTTTTTTGATAACGAATCAACAAAAAAATAATAAATGAGATTTTTTTTTTTCATATTATTATCAAGATTATCGAACAAGATGTTCTCATCATCAAGGATGAGAAAAATCAACACCATGATTCTTTTGATAAAAGAAATACCACGAAACAGAATATTATCACGATCCGATTAATAATCACTGTTGTATTGTCGTCGTTCTATTATCATCATCATCGTTATAGTTATTAGCAGTAGTAAATTTTATCATAAGTTTTAGATATTAAATTCAATTTCTTTTTTTTTTTTTTTTTTCTCGTTCTGGTCTGTTTGGTTCTCTGGTAACGAATCTTAATATCTTTCTCTCTTGGCTGAGCCAAGGGACCCGTTTCCTACAACGGTTGGGCTTCTGTCATCGAATCTTTATGTTTTCTCTCTGGAGAGAATCCCTAGCGAACAAACAAAACGACGACAATGATAATGAAGAGAAGGCTTTGTTTGTTTGAGTTTCGTAAAGTTTCCAAAATAAATAGAAAAAAATCTAATACCTGTTTTATTTGTTCCAGAAAAAAAACCAGCGAATTGTTTCGATTTTTTTTTCTCTCTGTTGACACATAGGAAAGAACAGAGAAACGATTCTCATTAAACTGCTGTTTAATTACCTGGAATTTGATTAACACAGCAGAGTAGCAAACAGGTAAGCCCGAAAGTGGTTGTTTCAAAACTTTTTTTTTTTACAAAACTAATTCCAACGAAAACCTCATAAAATGAAATTACTTTTAAGTTTTTTTTTAATGACAAAACTATTAGTAGTATTCTTGGTTGGAGATTGACGGAATCACTCGGGAACACACTCCGCCACTCGCAATCGATACGGGTATCAATGGAGAGACAACTCACCGAGAACTAGCAGAAAACCCAAACAAATAAAATCCAAAAATTCAATTCAAATTCAACTTGGGGGAAAGACGTTTTAGCGCAACGATTCTCGAAATGTTTTCACTGAATCTAATAATGAATAAAAACTGTTTAATTGTGATTATTAAGTGAAATATATTTTTTTTTCCAACTGAAATATTCATTCAAGCTAAATCATTATCGTTAGAAAACAAAAAAAAACATCATTTACTGTGTCGATTTTTGGGAAATAAACTTGATATGGAAAGTTTCCCGAAACCACCACCACCACTCGAAAATGTGTCAAGAGAGTTTGAATAATTAACAGTTGGAAAAAGGAGTTTGTGATCAGCAAACACAATGGAAACTCATCGAAAACTTTCGGAAAATTCTTTTCTTTTAAATTTATTTCATTCAATTTTTAATTATAATAATGCAGAACAACAACACCAACACTGATCATAGTAGTAAAATGAATTTTTTTTTTCTTTTTTAAAATTATTTACAACTCAGACAACTCGAACAACGAAAAAAATTCTTCTCAAAAAATAAAATAAAATAAAACAAACTACTGACTAGTAATAGTAGTTTTAATTTTTAATTTAATCTTGTTAAATAATTTAATTAAAATAAAAGGTTGTAACCTACTCGACATCATCATCATCATCATCATCACTGCTGTATCGTTAAGTATTCGGGTAGTCGTGTTTTTTCTCAGTTATTCGGGTTTTTTTTTTTTGGTTCAACTAAAAGCCGTCATGTTTCAATTAAACAAAGGCATTTTTTTTCTCCTCTTTGGGTTTAATGGTGGCTGGAATGCTGAAAACATCCGAACATAAAGACTTCACTTGGACATAAATTTCCGAGAAAGAGAAAAACTGTCCAAAACGTCAAACTTTAACTTTATTTTTTGACGGGAAACTTTTCAACAAGAAAAAAAAAAGTCTTCGGGAAAAACCGTTTTTTTTTTTTTTTTAAATAGACTTCGGTAATATTATAGGAGAAAAACGATAATAATAATAATAATGATGAAGCTGAAGCTGATCTCGCATCAATCATTAGGATCAGCTGTATTATTATTATTATAATTAATTTATTTATTTATTATATAGTTTTTTTTTTATATTCTCGTTATGATTATTATAACAACTAAATTATAATTTTATTTTTTTTTACAGATAGATTAAAGTTAAGAAAAACAACACCAACACACAGTACAAAGGAGGGGAAAATAAAAAAAAAAGTCAGACAGAAATTTTCTTGACAAATTTTTTTGGAACCAGATTCCTAATCTCTCGGTTGTTTTCATTATTTTATAATAGGGAAAAAAACCCCACTCACACCCTCACATAACTCAACCTCTTGATTAGGCAATTGTTTTTTTTTTTCTGGTAACAAATGTTTTCGGGAATCGGTGAAATTTATTAGTACAAGCAGAACGAAAAATTATTTGGATCATCAAGTGAATGAATGAACCGTAGACGCGCGCGCACGCGCACGCGCACACACGCACAGACATTCATCTAATCAAAACAATGGAACATGTTATGATTCATTTTGATGAAGTGGAATTTTCTTTTTAAATTAGATTAAAACCTTTCTCCTCTTTTCCCCAAAAACCAAAACAACAGAAACAACAATTAATTTATGAACCAGTTCCAATGATGAATTCTGGTTTTTCTGGGGTTCCTCTTTCCACCCGGATTTTCTCAGTAAAACTTGGCCTAAGTTCTTGTTACATTCGGAAATTTGTTTCCCAATTACCCGATTCATTGAATATAAAATTTTGATTATTTTTTTTTTGATATTTAAATTAAATCAAATCTCTGGTTTGAAAACGAAAATAAATTTGGTAGAGATTCGAATTGTTAGTTGCCTGTCTCTCTCTCTCTTCGATGTTTCAATTCGAACTATATGATTCGGGAAATAATTCCTTCACTCTTGGTACAAAAGAAAAAAAACCCAAAAAAGAAGAATCCGATTGAATCGTTGGTTTTTTTTTCTATTGATTGATTCGTTCATAATTCAAAATTCACGCACAAAACAAGAAGATTCCATTAGAATTCGAACAAAATGTTAAACAGTTCAAAAAAAAAAAACTACGCCATCCAACGAATTGAATTTGAATCAATATAATTTAATCACTAAATCGACGTTAGATGGCAAAAAAATCGACAAAAAAATATTTTTTTTTAAAATTAAATTTAAATTTTCTGTTATAAAAATTTGAAAAAACTATTTTAACCCTTGTGTAAACAGAGAATTTTGCACCCTTAAACGCACAGAGGGTCACCCGGGTGATCTATGTAAAATAGATTTTTTAAACCTCATTTTTCAATCATTCAAAAGAAAAAAAAAACAAAAATGCTCATATATTTTCAACTAATTATTTTGAAATTGACATTATAAAAACAGCCTAAGAATTCTATATATTTTCAGAATTAGTTTCAAATCCATTAGAAAAAAAAGCTGAACAAGGTTTATCGGTTGTTGAAATAGGTGTTTTGAAAATTTTTCTATAAAGTAAGAGAGACTTTTCAAAAAACCAAGTTACGCCACAAAAAAAAAACGTTACTTTCGCTAGTGTGTCACTCGGGTGACTCTCTGTGTGTAATAGGGATAAAAATTTATAATGGTAAAAAACAAATCATATAAGAAGATAATTCATATAAAAAGATAATTTTTTGAAGTTTTTGGAAAGAAATCGAGAAAATTTTTTTTGAAGATTAGAAAAAAACTTTGAAATTTTACGTCAAGTATTTACTGAGAAATAGATTTTTAAAAGTTCAAAGTTACCAGGGTAACCCTCTGTGTGTATAAGGGTTAAATTAAATCAATAGATTCGATTTGTAAATCCAAAGGAAAACCTTTTTTTCTACGTAAATCGAACAAACCAAACTCTAACCTTGGTTCGATCGACGTTTGCCCCAAGCAAAAGACAACATCAACATGGATTTCAAGCTGAAGCACGTTTCACTGGCCACCGCAAATGCATCACAAGAAGAGTTATGTACATTGGTTAGTTTGTTATTGCTATTGATGCTACCGCTGGTATTCAAAACACGACGTTGTATTATCATTTTGGAACGTTTACGAGAGACAAAATGCCGATCGCTCAAACTTCTTCGATTACGGTGATGGTTGTTGATGAACCGCTCTGAATTGAGCCTTAATTGTTGTTGATTGTTGATTGCCGATGTCGATGGTAAATTTAAAAGATTGGGCTGTTCATTTTTACCGATCTCATCATTGATGATTCTCTCATCATCATCAATATCAATATAGCTGTTTCGTGATGATAAATCTTTCAAAAAACTATCATCCAGAGGACAGTGAAGATTTTCTTGATGAGAGCTATTTGAGTGGATTTGGCAACTTTTGGTGAATGGCGTGATACGATTGGGTGGTGGACAACTGATGACACCAATGATTGTCTTTCTTTGGCAACAAGGTTGGCTATGACCACCACCACCATTATCGTCACAACAATCACACAAACAATCACCATCGCCAATATTGGCTGGCGAAAGGCTACTACAACCACAGACTGTTGGCGATGATAATAAGGTTTTCGAGGTCGATGACGAGCAATTATATTCCGAATCAATGATGGCATTGTTGTTTTTGGTTTTAGAAAAAAATCGAGACTTCATTGAAAAAAGAGAGAGAGAGAGAGTGAAAGAGGCAAACAGAATTCTCTATGTTACAAGCATTCAAATAAAACCAAAACACCAATTCAAAACTCCTCACAATCTTATCATACAAAGAATCACAGAGGTTTGTTTTTTTTAGGTCATGTTTCTCTCTCTATTTCTGTTCCTTCGAGTTATCAACACCGAGAGAGAAAAAAAAACTTTCACAGTATTTACAATTGGCCAATGATCCATGATATAAAAACAAAACAAAACAATTCTAACAAGATTGAAGAATTCATTGAAATTGTTTTTGATCAAAGAAAAACGATGAAATGATCTATTTATATTTAGAACATGTATAGATTAATCTTCACTTAACAACAATGAAATGGATTTCAAATGAAGATTGAAACCAAAACCAAAACAAACAAGAACAACAGCAGAATATTTTGGTCAAAAAATTTAGTCTGATTCTTCTAGATTATGTCGTGTAGATAAACGGAAGACACACACACACACACATTAGGAATATCAAATAGAAAATGCATAGCAAAACGAGCAGAGAAAATCACCTCATTACATAATTGAAAATTTGAATGATTACCAAAAAAACAACATACACAAACCGAATAACCAAAACAGAGTGGATAGGTTTTATTATTCTTTCCTTCATTATTTTGTATTCGTATCAGGGAATCGAAGTAAAAATCAAATCAAACGATCGAATCATATTGTTTGGTCTGTTGTTGTGTGTGTGTGTGTGTGCGTGTGCTATTCACTATTCGTCGATGTCCACTGCTATTGAAGCACTGATTTGTTTTTTGTTTTTTCTTTGCTCGCTTAACTGTTTCGCTCACAGGTTTAGAATAAAGAAAAAAATTGATCCTGGATCATCATCACAAACTTTTTTTTTGAGCCAAAATTCTGTTTCGTAGAAGAAAGAGATAATCTCTTTTTTTTTGTTTTATTTAAATATTTATTTATTTTTGGTTTTCTGAATGTGGAAAGCGAAACAGCCCAGAGAAGAAGGAAAAAAATGGCCCGATAGATTCAAACAAACAATCGGAAAAATATATTAGAGAAAAAAGAATTGATGCTGTTTTCAAGAATAGCACAACAACAACAACAAAAACAAGACAAACATGTGATATGAATGATCAACAACAACAACAACACACAAACGAGACAATCGAATAAAAATAAAATAAAGGAAAAAAAAGATAAAATAGAATCCTATTTTTCTTTCTCCACAGATAATTCTGGTAGTGTTGCTGTTGTGGTTTTTGGCGCCCAGAATCAAAACAAAAAACAAGTTCCAAACCCCAAAAGAGCCGGGTTCGATATGTTTGGTTGGCAATGTTCGGTTCAACAAGAAGAAAAACGTGAGAAAAATTTCCAGAAATAGACACTGGTATTGGCCATACACACCAAGCAATGTTGGATTGGAAAGAGGAAAAAAAACCACTCGAATAATAATAAATGAAAACCTAAACTCAACAGCAGCAGCAACAACAACAACAAAAAACGACAACGAGGACCATACAAACAGAAGGACCACAATAAACCACAAGAGTCGGCGCTAAAATTGATAATAATTTTATTTCGTGTTCCAAATCGGTAAGAAATAAAAAATAAAATACTATCATAAAATACAACAAGAATTACAACAACAACACCGAGAAAAAAAAACATGACAATTAAACAATGCCAAGTACCGGGGAAAAACTAACAGCGACAGCTTATTATCACCATTCAGCCCTTGAAGAGGTTTTCATTCATTTATTTTGTTCAAATGTTTCGAAATGATTATCATGATTATATAATTTCTTGATTAAATCAAATACGTGAAACACTCCAGACCAATCCACCACCACCACCACCAAAACCACCAACCAATCCAAGCATTCACACACACGCCACATCGATTAAAAAACGATTTCGTTTTGTTTTTGTTTTGAATTCCATCAAGAACCCAGAATACGGATGAGGTTGAAATAGACTTTCGAATATCATTGCATCAAAATCATCGATCAAACTGTTTTTGTTTTGAAATTTTTTTGAAGATGAAATAACCAGCCCACATTTATATTATAAACATTATGATTAGTGTATTTAAAAAAATGAAAAACACCAAATTTTTGGTCCCAGGAAAAAAAAAAAATAAAACTCTGATGCCATGGCACGCAAATCACATGAAACCTAGAAAGCCATTAAAAAAAAAAAAAAACTTTTTTTTCAAAAGCACCAAACGACCTCAGAATGATGAGGAAAAATGAGAAGAATAATTAACACAGGGTGGAAAAAAAAACTTCATGACCCGAAAAAATTAAAGTTGATTCATTCAGTCATAAAATTTTTTTTTTCAACTATTTTTTTAAATTTAAACCTATACGGTTTCAAAAAGAGTATAGCCCTTTGTTGAAAATCTTTGAAAACAAACAGAAAAAAATAACACCAAGGATCCTAGAATTGAGTTCTTTCTGGTTATTAAAACTACCAATAAATTTTCAATTAATTTTAAGAAATTAAAAATTTAAAAAAAAAAAATTGAACTCTATTGGAATTTATTTCCGAAAAACTATTTGAAGAGCCATTCATTTATCCGAATTTGAGATTATTTTAAGGAGAAGAAAAAATAATTTAAATTTCAAAATTTCTGGAAGATCGAAAAAAAAAAAAAAAAAAAAAATTGAATATTGAATAATTTATCATTTTGCCTAGAGAGAAGAAAAAAACAAAAACTTGTTTCCTTGATTTGGAATCTTCTTATTCTTGGTTCATCCCATCATTGGATTCAGATTCTCTAAAATTCTTGAGTAGAAGAAAAAAAAATTCTATTATCTATTATTCTGTATCTTGGTGGTTTTCGGGTTGCCAGGGCCCATAATCTTCCTCCATTTCATTCGTCACTCGTATTGTATTCGATGAATCCGAGGAACAAACCCTTCAGAAAAAACCCTGACATTTGAACAAACAAACGAGAACAAAAAAAAAAAACCGCTAGCACGATTCAGAATCGAAGCGAGAAGGGAAAAAAAAACCCCGTTTGGTTCATGGCTCAGGCGACCAGAGAAGAGAAAATAGAATATTTTTTTTTTAGAAAGTTTGTTTTTTGAAAAAGTCAAACGAACATAATAAATTCGGTTGTGGTATTAAGTATAATGATGATTTTCAACCAGAGAAACAAAAAAAAAGGATATTTTGTGGTCGTTTTTTTTTTTCAATTTTCTCTCCATTTTTTCGAAGAAGAAGAAAATTTTTTCTGACTTTGTTTTATGACATTCTGGTGTTTTATTATTAAAAAAACTAAATTAAACTCAACTCAAGGGGAATGAGAAACTTTGAATGAAAAATTCATTTAGAAAAAACCAAAAAATTTTTTCGAAACCCAAAAACGAAAGTTGTCTAGTCTCTCAAACACATTTAGTAGTAGAATTTGAATACGTTACGTTAGAATGTTAGTTGTTGTTAAAGAAGAAGAAGAAAAAAATTAACCATCAAATCAGGTAACCAGAGAGAGAGAGAGAGAGGGAAATTCTATTTTTATCAGAAAATTAATTTTAAAAATTACAAAAAGATACCAATCACAAGGATACACAACCTATAAAAAAAAAACTACAAGGATCTAATGAGTTCAAAGAAGTTTTTTTTCCCTCCACTTAATGCATACTGATTAAGTTTTTCTGTCCATTTTTGAACCCGAATTTCAAAATTTATTCGTTCTTTGTTGAGAGACAAGAGAAAAAAAAAACCAAGTTTGGTCAAGAGATCAGTGTTAGAAACAAACAAACACACTGACCAACAAGAAAATTTGTGTTCTTGTAATTATTGTTTGTTTGATAATGGTAATGCCTAAAATAAATAAAACAAGAACATTGGATTAATTACCTTTGTCAAGTGGACAATGAACGAACGAGCGAACAAACCAAAAGAAAAAAAAAAAAAAAAAAAACGGACAACAGTGTGGACAACACACAGACATGAGTTTGATAATGGACCAAAGTACATTATCATACTCAATAAACTCGGGCATTTAATAATAAACTACACTGTGTACAAACTTTTCCTATTAAAATCAACAGACAAACAAACAAAGTGATAAAACAACAGCCCAACCAAACAACCAACCAACCAACCAACCAAAAGACCAGAATTTTATTATCAAAGTTTCTCACTCATCCAACAGAATAAGATATCGTAGACAATAAGTTTGATAGAAAATTTAACCCTCTTCCTCTTCTCCCGGTCTGATGAAAAAAAATTGACTCATTGTGTTAAATAGAGAAAAAAAAACTTCAAATTTGCAATTCTAGTGCAATAATTTGGTTGGTATCTTTTTTTCTCATAATAATGATAACCAAGAAAAAAAAAACAATATTAAAATAAAAATTGGTTCAGCTTGTCATAGGGAAAAAAAATTGAACAACAAAAAAAAAATAATAATACCATGTAATTGACATGATGTTAGAATAATCCGAGCATCAAAAAAAAAAAAAAAAACATTAAGAATAACACTGTAACCTGTCCATCTCTATTTCAACCTACAACATCTCTATTTCGAACGAATCCAATTTAATGGAATTCAACCAGACAGATAAGATCGATGTGATCGGACTGTTGTTACGGTTGATACGATGTTTTCCAAAATTTAAACTAAAAATATCTCAGAAAAATATATATATTGAGAAAACAAGAGAGAAGATGATTCTGCTTCCAGTAAAAAATAGTTTGGTTTTTGGCTATCGAAACTGGAAAGTAAAGAATAATTGAAATGGACTTTTTTTTTTAAATGGAAAAAAATTCAATTTTATTATTATTGAATCACATTGAAGAATTATTAGATTAACCAGAAAAAAAAATCGAAATTTTCGAAAATTCAAAAAAAAAAACTGATAAAATGATGAAGAATATTCGAACGAAATAACGAGCCAGAAAAAAAAAACTAATGGCTTAAAAACTAAACCGTTCTAGCAATGATTTTTTTTTCCATTTATTAATTTGGCACATTTTTTCGTTTAACGAAAAAATTTGAATTGTTCGGGATGCACCCACCCGAAGAAAAAAATAAACACACCCAAACCTCCCAATGAAAAAAAAAAAACTTTCCAGTTTTTCTGTTTGCTTGGTTTTTTTTTTTTTTGATTGATCTAAGTTTTCACGCCCAACTATTTCTTTCCCGCCTTATCCCTTGAGGACTTTTTGAAAAAAAGCAAGTTTTAAATTTCAGAAAAAAATATTTTAAAAAAAATGAAAATTATGTTTTCAGAACACGCAATGGAGTTGGGTTTCAATTGGAGAAACCCAAGTCGCTCCAAACAAAAAACCTAAAACTTTCCTGTGACAAGGTCGGCCATCAATAAGAAGAACAAAGGAAACAACTGGTTCACTAATTGTTTGTGAATTGAAATTGTCAAATTTCGTGTCGCTTGCTCCAAAATTTCCAAATCTATCGAGATTTTTTTTTCTAGTTTTTTTTTTTTTTTTGATTTTCATTTTCATTTTGTCACATACATTGAGGACATCGATTTGGGGTGTTGCCATGAACAGAATATCAATTCCGAACATTACAATTGTCGTACCAACTATTATAAAAAAAAAAAAAAACCTGACGGAATATTCTATCGAACTGATTCATTGGTTCGATTCATTCTATTGAATTTTTTTTCCAATTTCAATATTTGACGAACATTGTATACTTCCCTTGGATTGGAAATTTAATTTTCATTGATTATTTCTAGCCCGCAAACCGACGAATGAATCAATTTTTTTGACAATTTGACGAATAATCAAATCTCCAGAGATTGTTCGAGAGATCCAAAACAATCAACGGGAGGTTAATTTTGTTTTAAAAAAAAATTCTCATTTTACAATTCTTCATTTTTATTTCTATTTGATTCAGGTTGGTTCTAGAATGGGAATAATTTTTTCACTGTTTGGTTCACCAAACAACTGATTCGATTTTTTTTTCTCCCGTTTCTAGAACAAATGTTAATTAAGCAACCAAATTTTCGATAATTCGAGTTTAATATCATTTAATCGAACCTGTTCATTTTCTCTCAAACTGCAAATCTTCTATTTATGCGGCAATCATTCCAAGAACAATTTGAAAACACTGAAGGAACTTTGGTTTCATTTTTTGTTTCAAGTTCGAAAACTTGATTCAGCTATTTTGATGATTAATTGGTTAAAAGCACCAGAAATTTTGGTCAGTTTTGATTCATTTTTGTTTTCAAGAGATTTTTTACTCAAAAAAAAAAAAGAATTAACAATGAGTGAAACAAACTCAATTAAAAAAATTTTCTTTATCAAAACCAGAGAGCTTGTTCTGCCAAAAAAATAATGGTTGTTTATTTTTAATTTTGGAACATTTCAATTAGTGTCGTGAAAAAAAAAAAAATACAAAATCATTATTATCATTATAATATATGTATTTCTCGATTTCTATGTGTTTGGAACTAATAATGGCAACAAATTGGCGTCACCAAAATATCTGGGTTACACCCAGCAAGTTTCAATTTTTTTTCCATAACAATTCTATTTTTAACAATATTGTAATTTTTTTGTTTAAATACCAGATATTGTCCCAAGATATTATTGTTAGGAGAAAAAGAAAAGACAAAAAAACTAAAATTATCAAACAAAATTAGATTCCAAAAAAAAAAAAACGATTTAAATAAAATATTTTTGGTTTGTTCCAAAAAAAAAAACAATAATTTGTTCCAAAATTAATAAATTTTTTTTCGATCAAAATTCTGCCTCACAATCTCACATTCTTAAAAGTGAAAAAAAATCGACAACATACTTTAGAAAACCTCCTGGATCGATGTGAGAGTAGTAGCCTTGATATCGACACAAATCTGTTCCGGCCATTCGACGATATTGTTCCAATTCTTTGTCTTCAATGTAATCATTTTCTTTTTCTTTGTTATCAAATGATGTTGGCTTATTGTTTTTCGAGGTAACCATAAGATTCCTTAAAATAGAAAAACTTATAATTTATTGTTGTCAATAGAAAAAAAACGTTACCTTTCGTTCAACAGTTGATGTTTTTGTCGCTGCTGCTGTTGTTGTTGTTGATCAATATTATCACATCTATGGAAATCACAACAAAACGATTCATCGTCTTCCTCATCTTCAAAGTTTGCATTGTTGGTGGAGAACAAGAGAAAATCGATATCATTCTCCGAACACCATCGATTCGAATGAGCAATATTTTTTTTCATCAAATTCTGTTGACCAGAACTATTGAACAGATTATATGTTGACAAACAATTGAACCGATTCAACGGTTTGTTTTGTTTACTATTGAAAATAAAAAAAATTGAATTATTTTAAATAAACAAACAAAAAACATCTTACAGTAAATCATTGTAAATTTCGAACAAATCTCGTTCGTAAGAAAAGTACAAAATTTCACGATGGAATTTTTCATCAAACTCAAAATCATTGTCTTCATCTTCAACAAAGTGATTGACTGATTTTTTGAAACTATTCCCTAGAAAACTTTCTGATGCGACATTATGAGGTGATGTTATATGATTCGATAATGATACATTATTTCTAATAAAACTATCGCTACAACAGCAGCTCTCGTTAATGGATTTTCGGTGATGACCATTCGAAAAAATACGATGATTCGATATTGATGATAATGAAGATAATACAGATGGTGTAGCCACTAATGGCGAAGATGATGGTGATAAAAAACATTCACTAGGAAACTTTTGTTTAATTGATTTTGTTATTAGTTTCTCACTGTAATAACTCTCTTGAATAACATTAGCTTTGTTTGAGAAATTTTCTTCTCCAAAATTCAATTCTTTGAGTGACGATGAATTGGTTTTTGATGACGATAACGATGACGAAGACAAATTGAGGGCATTTATTGAGCATTCATTATCGCAACAAGTTTTATCAATCCAAAAACTATCCTTTTTTTCTGTTGGAGCAGAATTGTTATTTGGTGATATAGAAGTTTTGGTTTTTGGTATTAGTACACTTGATGATAGTAAATCATCATCATCAATTTTTAAAGTTTTCCTGTGATCAAAAATATTTTCATTGTTGGTGTTGAGATCAACCGAGCTTGATTCAATATGGTTGTTATTGTTTCGATCATCTTCGACAATTTTGGTGACTACATTTGAGCTTTTTGTTGAGCTTCTCGTTAAATTAGCATCAAAAACTGTTTGAGATTTTCTATTGTTGCCACTGTTTTGGGTATTCTTTTTTTTCTTTGAATCTAAAATTTTAAACACAAATTTGATAATTTAAAAATATAAAATTTATAAACTTACTTTCTTTCTAGCCATTTCATCGGGAAACAAATCAAATTCCAGGTTTAATACTCGAAGATTCAAAATATCAAACAAACAACAATCGAATCAATGAAAATCTGAAAACATAAACAAAAAACCAAATTGAAAAAAAATATATTCATTAATTCAATTAAATTTGATTTAATTTGATATAAATAATTTATTTTCTACAAACATTCTATAACCAATCCAACATTTTAAATTGAATTTTTTCAATTTAAAACTGATCAGTGTTTTATGATGATCAAAAAAGAAAAAAAACTATAAAACAGCAAACTAACACAAAAATTCGTTAAATCGAGATTTTTCTATCATCACAATTATCAAGACGATCTTTTGCTGAAAACGCCAAAACCATATAATTAAAATCAAAAGAAAAAAAAATCAGATAATGGGTTTTGGTGTTTTCGTTTTCCTGTAAAAAAACACACACTTACACAAACACAATAAAACATTCGAATAGATTTTGATTTCATTGATTGATTTTATCAAGGAGAAAGAAAAAAAAACGAAAATTCCAAAATCAACAATCACAAGTGAAAGTTTTCTGTTTAATTACCCGGCATCAAAGTACTTGAGCCCGAAATTTGCTTTTTTTGTTTATTATTTTGTTTTCGTCTAACTTTTCTAAACCTGATATTCTTTCAGAAAAAGCGGTAACGCACTAATAATATTAGTAGTAGAAGCTATTAGCTCCAATTGAATTCGTAGTAATAGTAGGCATAGTAGCTACTAGCTAGTCTCTCGTCAACTATATTCTTCTTCTTATGATTGAGAAAAAAATCATAATAATAATAATATAAAAAAAATTGGGTCGTGAAACTCGGTCAAAGATATGAATGAACAAAAGTAGATTCCAGAGTTCTAGACTCTAAGAACCGGGAAAAACCCAGCCGAACACCAGATTGCTTTTTGGGCGCTCTTTTGAGCACGTGCAATTATTTTATCGGAATTCTCATGTGTGTGTGTGTGTGTGTGTGTTGGTGTGTGTTAGTATCAGGTTATTCCTGTAGAATTCTCTGGTTTATTGTTTGTTGATGTTTTTTTAAGAATAAAATTAATAATTGAAAACAAATTACAGTTTGTTTTGATGATGATAAAATAAGAATTACAGTCATATTCTATTCGACATATTAAACTTTGTAAGCGAATTCATCGAATACCAAAAAAAGTTTACAAAAAAAAATCTCGAAACTGAATCTTACCTTGAATTTGTTGAGAATGGAAGAATCATTGAGTGGCTAGTTCATATTTTTTTATATTCTGTTTTAACCAGTTGTACTTCGGGTCGAATTTCGGGAATACGAGAAAACTTATCCGAATTAAACGAATTCATTTTTTCATCTTCATTTCTTCTATTTAGCACTATTCATTCATTCATTTTCATTAATTCGGGTTCACTACGGGAAAAAAGCACACGCATACACATCGTTGTTGTTTGTTGTCATTTGGGTTGCCCGTTGTAAAACGATGGCTAAACTTCTACCGTTTTTTTTTGTATTCTCGTATTTATAATTACACCACCGACGTCGTCGCCGCCGCCACCACCACCACCATTAACGGCAACAACTAGAAAGCACACCATTCTATATTAAACCGCAAGACTGGTATTTTGGTTATTGTTGTTGCCTTCTTTCAAAAGCGATTCACCATCCAATTCTTCATCATTCAATCATCTGACTATTCTATTTTGTCAGGTGATGGTACATCACCATATATAATAAATGAATAATGGGATTCTTTTCTTTTCTTTTTGTTCTTCTTTGACTCTCATTGTTTCTATAGTTTAATGAGTTTGTTTTCTGGGATAAAAAGCCAAACATTGTCGAATCATGGTGAACAATCCGACTCAATGTAATGTTAACAACACAACAAATAAAACAAATCGAAAGAAAAGAAACGATGAAATTTTACGATCAATAAATGAGAAGACACCATGAGAAAGAATGAAGTAAACAAATGGGAAACACTAGGGAATAGTGGTTGGAGAGTTCAACTAAAACACAAAATCTCGAATTTAGCTAATGCCACTACCATTGCGATGGAATAAAAACAAAGGAAACAAGTTGTTTGTTTTGGTTTTTCATTCATAACCGTATTTCACTATTCGAAATTCGAATAGTTTCTATTCAAGATTTTAAGATTCTCAGAATTTCATTTCTTTTTTTAGTTCTCATTTATCAATCAAGAGAATATTCAAGACAAATCGAATTTTTTAAAAAACATGCTTATTCAAAATGATTGATTGAAGCTCCGTCACCAGCAAACGATTGCTCACAAATTTCGATTCCCGAAACTAGCCAAATAGCTTCAGTTATTTCAGTGCAGTTTCATTAATTCAATTTTTTTTAAAATTTTTTACAGAAAAATTGATTAATTTAAATCAGATTGTTGATTACACAACGAACATGAAGATAAATTTCATTTTATACAAAGAAATATGAAACCCTAGAAGCATTGAAAGATTAACCAAATTGAAGAACCAATTGTTTTTCTAAAAAGAAATCATTAATATAAATAATCAATTAGTTAGTTTCTAAGAAAAAAAAAACTGAGCAATCCATTGGATTGCTTGCCAATGGTACAATTTTAAACCAGAAAACGATCATAAAAAAAAACTGGCTCCAAGCAAACAAATTACAATTTACAGTTCAAACCATGTTTCTTAGGAAAAACAAAATAAAGATGACAAAGTATTTTACTATCCACATATTTGGCTAATATTTCTTTAAATTTTACTCTCTTTCTCAACATCAGAAATTTTTTATTGATCAAAAAAAAAAAAAAAAAAAAAAAAAAAAATGAGACCATACCAAGAAAAAAAACTTTGATGAATCTTTTATGATAAATTTCCATAGAAAGAGTTAAAAAGCTCAAAGTTTTTTTTTTTTTTAAATCATTATTTTTATGATAATTTAATAAATCTCAATTGTTGTTTTCATTTGAGTTTTTCAACAGTGTTTTTGACATTTAAAAACGATTTCCAAACATTTACCCTATGTGGTGATTCGATCATCACCATCGTTGATTTCGGTTGATTTTTTTTTTATTTTATTTTTTTGAGAGAGACTTTCACCGGAGTTTCATGGTTTATTTAAATTAACAAACGAATATTTTTTTTGATTGAATGTTGTTTTGAATTTAATGTTTGATTTTCTGTTGAAGGTTGATCATCGCCAACCACCGCCAACATTGCATTGATGATTTCTGTTGCTGTGACGCGTTAAAAAATGGTGTTGTTGTTTTTTTTCTGCGTTAAATTGTAATGTGAAATATCTCTTCAGTTTGAGCACAACCAAACATACCAAAAACACTTTAAAAATCACTGATTTTAGTCAACGCCGATTTCAAACATTGTTATGGAGATAATCTACGTAAATTCGACTTAAAAAAAAAAATAATAACAAATCAAATAACATTGTTGAAACGATATTGGAGGATTATTGACAGACAGAGCCAAAAACATAAATGATACACCCAGAAAAAAAATACACTGAAACATCTTTTGCTCAATCAATTGCGAGCATTTTTCTAGTTGGTTCTGAATCGATTCTTTCTTTGAGCAAAAACCTAGAGTTTTATTTTTTCAAAAATTTAATCTTCGATTCAAGTTCTTTGTTGTGTTTCTCACCGTTCTTCTGGGGAAGTCCAATTTCAAATATTCAATGGATTTCGATGACCAAGTTTTGATGCAGATCAAAAGAGCAAGAGTTTTGACCGTGTTTATCATAACAACCAACAATTAACCAACCAAACATCAACAATAATGATCCGTTGGGTTTGTTTGATGATGATGGTGGTGGTGGTTGATGGTCGTGGTATCAGACAGTTAAGTATTCTCGGCATTTCATAGCATTATCAACATTAAAAAAAGAGAGAGATGAATCCATTGACAACCAATATCCATCTAAAAGGTTTTAGAGAGGAAAACAGGGCAAAAGGAGAACCAAACACCTTACAAACATCCGATTGATGATAAATTGCATTTGAAATAATTTTTTTTTTAATATTATCAGTGAATAATCATAATTTTAATAATGATAGTTGTCATCTACAAACATATTCATTGATCAAAACACCACTCACACACATTGGAAACCTAAATTTTCTACTGTTTTAATTTCATTTTAAACTTAGCTTCATCAAGATTCTAGAAAGTAAAATAAATCATTTATCTACTAAATTTTTTTTGAATCCTATTTCAACGCATCCCATTTTTTTTGTTCATGCATTTTTTGTGCATTTTTTTTTTTTATTCGAAAAGAATCGATGTTGATCTATCGATTGGCAACCTGATTCATTTTGTTTTGTTTTTTTTTTGTGTTCGCTTTCTTGTTAAAATTCAATTTTATGCAGTTCAAATTTACAAATGAATGTTTGTTGTTTAAAAATTAAAATGTCATCATTTTTGATTATTTGATCAATTTGTATGGTATCCCGAACTGTGATATTTAGTTTATGTAATTTTTTAGGTCTTGTTTTGTTTTGTTGTTTGAAATGATGGTGGAAAGAAGAATCCAGCATCATTGGTGCTGGAGCTGGCGGTGCATTTGGAAATATTTGAATAATTTTTATTATTTATTTTTGATCATCATCCTGCCGATTATTTGCAGGGCTTCCATTGTTATCGAAAGATTCGAATCTCCATTTTCCGATTCAGTTCATTTCAATCATTTAGTTGTCAATGAATCGATCGGCTATGCGTTTATTGGTGCCACTAATTGGATTTTTCAACTTGATTTAAGTTTAAAACCAATGCATAATAAATCGATGGCAATTGAAAACGTTTGCTCAAAATCTTATCTCAAATTTGGTTGTGAAAATACTAACATCGTTTATCACAACAAAGCATTACTTGTAGATTTTTACCATAATGGATTGATTTCGTGTGGTACCATTGGTCATGGAACTGTATGGTTCATGATATCCATAATGTGAGCAATGTGTTGTTTCGCTCAAACGAAACAGTAGTCGCTGAAAATGAAGCCGCTTCCACGATAGCATTTATCGGTAATGGTCCATCTAATTCTCATCGTCAAGTTTTGTACGTAGGAGCTAGTCCCAGTGGTCCATACCGATCTGAGATAGTGTCTACTAGACGCTTAAATCCGTCAAAAATTAATACCAAAAAAATGAGTTTTTACCTGGTTTGTTTTAATTAGTTTTTAATTTCAGAATTATTAGAAAAAAATTATCTCTCATAGATTTTTTACATTTACTACACTCGGAGTTGTCTTCAGGAACAAGAATTAATATAAAAAATGATCTCATAGATCGCTATCCAATTGATTATATTTTTGGATTTCAACATGAGGGTTTTTCGTTTTTTGTCACAGTTCGACCCGACTTCCGACAAAACAACAATCACTAAATTAGGTTTGAATAATTGCTGAAAAAAAAATATTTTAATTTATATTTTTTCAAGTTCGAATTTGTCAAAATGATGAACGATATTATTCGTACACTGAGTTACCTCTGTTTTGCTCAAATTCCAAGCAAAAATTCAATATAGCTCAAGCTGGCTATTTATCTGATGCTGGCCATAGTTTTGTTGCCACAAATCTTGATATGAAAGCCGATGATAAATTTTGTGGATTCTATTTGCTCAAAGTCAACAACCAAATCAAATTCAACCAGATTCGGATTCTCCAACAGCTTTGTGCATGTTCTCGTTGCCTGTAATACAAAAAAAATTTCATGATAACATTTTGAAATGCTTCAGAGGATCTGGTGAACAGAATATTCGTTTTGTACATAACAAGTTTCCTCAATGTCAAATGACAAATATGATTATCGATGATTTTATATGTGGCGCCGACGTCAATCAACAATTAGATACCAAAGATCCAATTGAATCATATCCTGCCATCATTTATGAAAATAAACAACTCAGTTCAATTGTGACGACTATAGTTCACAATCAAACTGTTGCTTTTGTTGGAACTAAACAAGGAAGATTGCTCAAACTTTTGATTGAATTTGATCAAAAACAACATTGTTTGTTTGCGAAAAAATTTGGTGAAGAATTAATCATCAATCCAGATAGCCCACAGGCGATCTTGCCAGACATGAGTATTGGAGTTGGCCATTATCTGTATGTTTTGACCTCATCAATAGTAGCCAAAGTCAAAATTGATCAATGCTCTGAACTGAATAGTTGTGAAGAATGTCTTTCTTCTCAGGATCCGTACTGTGGTTGGTGCACATTCGAGAACAAGTACAATAATCAAAATTTTTATTTAAAATTTTTTTTGAAAAAATTTTATTCGATTAAGATGTTCACTTCTAGAGACTTGCAATCATCAAGAGGACTGGCTTCACACTAATAATCAACATTGTCCTAAAATCACTGATGTTCAACCATCTAGCATACAAATCACTACCAAAAGAACGATCCAACTAATATTGAGCAATAATTTACGTTTTTCAACTTTAAATAAAAGTTCAGTTGTTTGTGAGTTTAAGTTTGGGGAAAAGGCTTTTCAATCTGAAGCTCGATTGATGATCAGTGAACAGAAAATTGAATGTCAAACACCGGATCCAGAAATATTACCATCGCTACCTCGAGGACAACGTATATATACGTAATTTTTTGGTGTATTTTTGATATACCAAAAAAAAAATAACTTTTTTCAAAACAAAAAAACGAGTGCATCTGAGTGAATATTAAATTTTTGTTAACTTTCTTCCAATAGATTCAATCAACTCAAAATTGATAATCATGTCGACAAGATCAAACAATAAATTTTCTATTGGTAATGGTGTCGCATTGGTTGAAACAAATTTCAGTTTTTTCGATTGTTCCACTTATCAAAATTGTATCGATTGCATTTCTCAAATTCATTACGATTGCCGTTGGTGTTTCAAATCAACAAACGATGCTAGTTGTCATCATTTTGATTCTGATCTCTGCTCAAGCGAGCGACAATCAATATGGCCAACAAAGAATAATGTTGGAAATGTTAAATCTGGAGCCAAGTTTTGCCCAATGATTATGCCCATCGAAAAAAAACACATTTCTTGTAAGTACGCAAAAAAATATTTTGAATTTAGTTTTAACTGTTACAACTTTTACAACAGTTCTTGTTCATGAAAATTCTTCTAATAAATTGATTCAAGTGAATGTTGAGAATCTGGATTTAATCACCAATCATGACAAAAAGCCAATTGTCAAGTGTCAATGGAAAATGGACAATAACTCAATCACTATTGATGGATCATTGGAATTCAACAAAAAAAGAATAAAATGTAACAAATTTCGCATCTCATCGCTATCATCCGTCACAACTCAAAATTCTTCATTGTTGAAAATATTTATCGACCATTATCTTCTTGATAACCCTAAAAACATTCGTCTTCTATTCTATCGATGTCTATCAATGGCAACGGATTGTGGGCGTTGCCTTTCATTGAATCCTATTTATCAGTGTGGATGGTGTTCATCAAAAGAATCGTGTTTGGTACATCGTGAATGTCCTTCTCATCAATGGCTCAATTCCACAGAGGATTCTGTTTGTCCAAATCCTTATATTGAAAGTTTTCATCCAAAATCTGGTCCATTGAATGGTGGAACTGAGCTTTTAATTAATGGCTTGAACTTGGGACGCAAAAAAATGATATTCAGATCAGTGTAGAGCTCACTAACAAATCTTTGGAGTGCCTTGTTGAAAAATTTTTTAATGCTTCTTTTGTCAAATGCCGTATACCAAATCAAAATATTACTAATAGTGATTTTGGTTTTTTAAAAATCAATGTTCGAAATTATTATACAGCGCGATCAAACAAGTTTTTTCAACTCGTCAAGCCTCAAGTCAAAGAAATTTCGCCCAACATCGGTCCACTTTCTGGTGGAACAACTTTGGCTATTATTGGAGAACATTTGGATTGCGGCTCATCTGTTAGCATAAACTTTGAACAATTTGAATGTTCCATTTTGAAGCGCAACGAAACCATGATTATTTGCTTAAACAGTGCTTTAAAAATCATCGTCAAAATTTTCACACAGCCAACGTTTTTATCGAAATTGATTCAACGAAATAAAAACATTAAAATTCCGTTATGTAGAAGATCCAAAAATTGATTCAATAAAATTGAAAAATAGTGATTCAAATATGTCGATTGGAATACCAAGTGGCGGAATTGAACTTATGGTTAAAGGTCATCGTTTTGATATCATAAAAAGTCCAAAACTGTACGTTGAAATCAAAAATCAACGGTGCATTTCAGATTGTTTCACTCTCGACCCAACAAAGATGATTTGCGATACACCTGTTATATTAGAGGAAATTTTTTCTTTTGAAGACAAAAAAGAATATATTTTACTTAATTTCGGTTTCATCATGGACAATGTTACTGCTTTAAACAGTCGGTATCAAGCGAATTGGCCAAAATTTCAAATGTTTCGACAACCCAAATTTGAAAAATTCAAAGAAGCCAAACGAAACTATCTAGAAGAACATCTTACCATACAAGTAAGTTAATACTTAAAAAGTTTTTTTTCTATCTTATTAATTTGAAACAATTCTGTTAGGGGCAAAATTTAAACATAATAAAAATAGATTCTGATTTAATAAAAGTCTGGATTGGAGAAAATAAAGCGTATGCCTGTAATATCACGTTATACTCTTCGGATCAGTTGACTTGTCGTTTTCCGTTGTTGGAACTAGCTTCGGAAAAAACTTCCAACTCATTGTTACCTGTAATAATTTTTGTTGGAAAAAATTTCAATCAAACTATAGGTCATATAGATTTTAGACCTGAACCATGGTCTAAAATTGTTATTGTTTCAATTTCCGTCATCATTGTCATTTTAATCATAGCCACAATAATGATTTTATATCAATGTAAAAAATCTTACCAAGCTAAGCAATTGTTAAAAGTCAAACTACATGAACAAGAAGAAAACGAACGTTTAACCCGAGAAGAAGCTAAAGATGCCTTTCAAGAATTGCAACAAGCTTTTGTTCGTAATAATCGTCAATCGTATATTAAAGTTTCCAACAATAATGAAAAATTGTCGATTCCTTACCAATCTTACAGCGAATATGCTCTTCGAATTTTAATACCGAGAAAAAATGAACTTGAAAATTCTACTAGTAAATCGCTTAAACTGAGCGATCAGAAAAAAATGAATCAATTTGAAAAGCTGTTGTTAAACCGAAATTTTTTATTGTTATTTGTTCGATGTCTTGAAAAGTACAATCTTTTTACTCTGATAGATCGTTTACTTCTGGGGTCATACTTGTTGATTGCTCTTCAGAACAAAATGTTGTATGTGACAGAAGTGATGGAGCTTTTGTTGGAAGAGCTGTTAGAATCTTTAATGGGTTCTAAAAACTCATCTGACAGCAAAACATTTCTTCGAAGAAATGAAAAAACAGTCGAAAAAATGGTTGGTTCTTGGTTAAGTTTGCTTTTATTTGATGATTTGAAAAATAATGGTTTCGGAAAAGCTTTGCACGAGTTATGTTTGGCCTTGAAGCTTCATTGTTACAAAGGTCCAGTTGATGAAAATACTTTTCATGCCAAAAATACTCTCAATGAAGAACTTTTGTTACGAAAAAAAATCGATTATAAAGAATTGACAATCATTGTATCCATGTTTGATGAAGATATATCTTCATCTGAGTCTGATGAAGATGAAAAGATGATGATAATGATAATGGACGTTATCAAAAAATAATTCAAAATAAAGAACCAAAACATTTGTACGAAAAGCTCATTTTTGATAAAAAGAAGCCAACAAATACAAAATCTGTTAAATATGAAGTCATTGTTTTAGATTGTGACACAATCAATCAAGTGAAAGCTAAAATACTAGATACAATTTATTGGAAATTACCTTTTTCTCAAAGAGAATATGATATCAATGAGCTCGATCTTGAATGGATCAAGAAAAAGGGAAGTCATGAGAAATTGTTGAATCAAGAAAATTCAAAAAAACCTAGTTTTAGCCCTCAATGGATAAAGTTGAATACATTGGCATATTATGAAGTGCCTGATCGAGCTCGAATGCAATTGGTTCCAAAAAGTGAAATTACAATATCTACACTCAATAAAAAAAAATCATTTCCGAAAAATGGAATTAACCGAAATCAATCTTGGAAAAAACCAACATCGTCTTTGATGTCAACAATCAACTACTGGCATTTAAAGAAAGAACCATCGATCTCATCTAATTTTGCTGACAAAGAAGAAAAGGAAGATGTTAGACAAGCAAATTTAATTCCAGAAATTTTTTCTAATCGCCTATTGTCAACTAAATACACAATCGAAAAATATGTCAACAATCTATTTGAAGTGCTTTTTGGTAGAGCCAAGGATGATTCATCTGATTCGGTTTCAATTTCCAACAACAATAAAAAAATTCCGTTACCAATCAAGTATTTATTTGATTTTCTTGATCGCCAAGCTAATCGTTTTGAGGTGTCAAATTGGGAATATCAGCACATTTGGAAATCTAATACTTTGCAGCTCAAAATTTGGACTAATTTGATCAATAATCCAGAATTTATTTTAGATATTGAGAAGAACACTCTTTTGAAGGCCTGTTTGACTGTGGTATCGAGTGTTCTGATGGATTCTAGTTCAACAACCAAGCCAAATATTAACCGAAATTCTCCATCAAGCAAATGGCTCTACGCAAACGAGTATGGAAAATACATGGAATGGGTCCAAGAATATTATGAAACAATTTCCAATATGCCACCAATCGATAAGAAACAATGGGAAAATTTTTTACATCAACACCATCAGGTTAGTTATTAAAATATCAATCAATTTATTTCATATTGAATCAATTCGCAAAGAAACACAACAATGAATTAGATAAAAAACATGGCTCTAGATAAACTGTTTCAATATGCTGAACGTTTCAAAACAATGGTAAAATGGTTTTTAAAAAAAAATTTACGAATTAAAATTTTTTTTCTCTATTTTGTGGCAAAAGATATTGAGATCATTGAAAGACGATAATTTGGCAAGAAAAGAACAGCTTGACAATCAATTTGAAAATATATTTAACATACAAAATAACTGAGATGAATAATCATTTGAGAGATATCAACCATATCCAAAAAAAATATGTTGAGGAAAAAATTTTCTTAATTCACTTGAAGAAAATTGAAATTTTTCAAAGAAAAATCTTAAATTGAATGAGATTCAAGCTAGATTGAAATAATGAAAATTTTTTTTTGGCTCGGAATGTAAGAGTTCATCAATATTATCTATTGGAATGAACAGGGAAAAAATAAAATTGCCGTTCAAAAATATCACGCTTTACCGAAAATAAAGTTTTTTTTATTTAAATTTAAAGATTGGTTGATTTTGGGTTGTGATTTTTTTCTTGCTTTCGATTATTCAAATTAAACTAGAATTTAAAAATGGATTTTGTTGAGGATAAAGAGATTGTTGTTGATAAAAAGATTCATATAAATTTCTTCATAAATGTGATTTTCCACTAACGATTTGGTTCTCGACGACGCTGTCGAGATAGATGACTTTGATCGGAGTGATTCGTTATCGATCGAAACATTTTTGTTGGCTTCTATTTGATTGTTTTGTTCTTGATATGATTGTTGATCATTTTTAAAGGTTTCATTATGATTAGTATTAGTCAAACCCAACATCAAATCAGATTCAGTTTGATAAGATTTTGATAAATGATCCATCAACGTTTGAATCGATGGACCTTTAACAGGATCTGATAAATGATTGTACAAATCTTCTTGTCTTGAATAATTATTATTGGGAATCGTGACTGCAGTCGGTGTATTTATTAATAGATTAGGTTTTTCAACTATAGAATCATTGCCATCAAGCAATAAATCAATAATGTTATTGTGCTTGTTCGATTGTTTTTGGCTTTTTTCTCGATTATTATTGATAAATGATAATAAATTTGGTTGAACTACATTAGCACAAAAATTATCCTGATGAACCCGATTTTCAATCGATCCAGGTAAAGATTTTTTTGAAGATTGATGTTTGAAATTAGTTTTGTCACTAGCTTTTTGAATCGTTTTTGCTAAATTTGCATTTCTTGTTTTTACAACCATTGATGTTTTTGGGAATGCTGCTAAACCCGGTGTTTTCATCACCATCATCTCGGAATTTGAGCGTAAAAACTTGTTTGGTTTTTTTGTTCTACTCTCAATTAACAATTTGTTTTCCGACATTATTGGCTCAATATTATCAAGATCTTCTAAAATCAATGCTGATGATTGAGCATAACATGAAAAACTTTTTTTGTCACTATCGTTTGCCAATATTGAAGATGTTTTCAATAAATCTTGAACTTTTCCCACCGAATTTGTGCTTGAAGCAACTGTTTTAAGAAATATATTAAAACTTTATCTAGAATGGAAAAAAACTAACCTTTAGCTGTGTTCCTAGAAGAAAAAATATTTTTTCCTTTTTTATCATTTGAATTTTTATGAGAATGTTTTAGGCTTAAACTTGATTGAGACAAAGAAATGCCTTTCGTATTGGTATAAAATTTATCTTTGATTCTGTATTTTCTTCGATCATTTGTATGTAGTGGTTTTGACATGGCAACAAATCGCTATTGCTGATGTCATCATCATTGGTCAAATTTGAAGATTTCCGATTTGTTTCAGCAAAATTTTTGTTTATAGAATAAAAAAGATTTTTGTTAGTTTTATTAGCAGACGTATAATTGTCATGAACTGTTGGAAGATTGCCTATGTTGAAAGCTTCATTTTCCATCATGGTGTTATAATAGCTATCAAATAGAGAATCAGAATCAAATGAAGGCAACGAAAGTTTCAAAGGAAATCGATGATTGACTAAATTTTTCATGTTTCTAGCTGCCTTTGACGTGACGTGGTTGCTGTTGATTGGTGTTAGATTCAATAGCCCTTGCCGTTCTTTCTCTACGGTGGCTCCAGATCCATACAACAATGTATCGATTTCGCTTTCTAATGCATCAGTATCCACTAACATTGTTTTTTATTCAATTCGTTTAAATTCATGGAAGATCTGTCTGATGCAACTTTGCGCAAAGTGGATCTTTGAGAATTGATTTGTTTGGTTGGGACAATGATTTCTTATAATTTTGCTGTTTTTTCATTGCAACATTTGAATTGGATTTCAATTTCAAAGAATCTTTTTCATTAAACAATTTTTTTTGTTTTTGTATGATTTCTAGATTGGCATATTGCCGTTGCTGATTGTTATTTGTTAAACCAATTTTCTCGGCATCAACTACATCATTCAGTTCAATAGATGTTGAAGAATTTGATTTAGAAGATGAAGAAAGCGGTGAAGATATTGAAGACGATGAGTTTGATGCCAAATTGAATGAATCTCGCGATGATTGATTTTGGTTTTTTGAACCTTTTACGATCGAATCGGTAATTTTTGTTTCATTATTAAAATGAACATTATTTGTTATTGCTGTGGTTTTTTCCAACTCATGCTCGTTATTTGATCGAGTGCCTATCACATCCAAACTTTGCTGAGATGATTGTTTGTCTTGTGAATTGTTTTTGAGAGCTGACTTTGCTACCGATCGAGGACTCAAAGAATTTATTTGAACGTCTGCATTAAAGCGAACACATCGTTGTTTAATGTTTCCGGTCATAATATTTGATTGCTCATTATCATTAATTTCCGCTATGGTGAGCTTTGCTGAAAAAATTTTGTAAAATCAAAATTAATATCAATTGTGAATAGTAATTCAAAGTACCAAAATTTTTTGAAATCATTGTCTCAACAATTTCAGAATCACGATTCTTGGCAACACTTTCCCCAGTGTTAACTTCATCTTTAAGATTTTCGTTTTCTTCGGATGATAGTGGTGACTGGTAGATGATGTGTTTATCTCCTTTTTTGAATTTTTGATTTCGACACTCTTCGCAATCACTGGTGAATGAAGAAGAATCATCCGATTGATCCGATGAATCATAGATAGATGAAGTCAAAGTACTGATCGTTTCTAACAATGGAGCCATGGAATTTTTAGTGATGTTATTTTTACTGTGATGATTTTGATAAGAATAATGAGATCTTTGAGATTATGATGATGATGATGATGATGGTTCGAATTTTTTTCGTTGGAGACATTTTTCCTGATTATTTTGGGCAGTTTGATTTATATTGAACAAATTTTCTAAGATTTCTGTGGAAATTTGATGACACATACAAAATCGTTGTTTCACCGTCATTCAATGTATTTATTTGTTTCCAAAATTCACCAAAATTTATACATTTACAGGAAAACATTAGATAGAATTTGCCAATTACTGATGCTGCCTTCGTTACGCATCCCATTTATCTATCTTATATTTGACCACCAAGAAGATAAAAAAAACATATTGCCAAACTAAAAGAACGTACAGCAAACAAACACCTGAGAAAGTGAGTGAGAGAGAGAGAGAAATCGGGGATTTATTGTTGAATGTTTTTTTTTCTGTTGTACAAAGTTCGGGTGCTTGAGAGTGTGTTGACTGGCAGGACATAATCAGCAATTAATAGCATAAATAGTGATTACTCTCAACAGTTTGTTAAAATAAGACAGGCGACAGACAGACAAAAGAAAGACATTTCATTAGAAACAACGACTTGTAGTCGGGAAAAAAAGTACCTTTGTTGCGATGATTCAGACTATAGTCAAAAATACCATCGCTTCGATCTGCCACTACCACACGAAAACGATTTTTTCATGATCGAGCTAAGAAAAAATCGGTTGATGTTTTGTTCTTTTTCGCGCTGTCGTTGACCACTCTATTTTATCGTTTGGAAAAAGAAAAAAAATTTCTAGACATTGATAACTCTTTTCTGATGGTCAAATTCTTTTTTGCTAGCAATAGAAAAAATGTAAATAATCAAGTAGATTGGTAAAAGAGAAAATTTAATTCGAAGAGAATGCTTGATTTTATTGATATTATCGTAATCAACATTATTTATTTAAGCAACCGGTTAAAAAAAACATCCAAATGTAAAAAACGAGTTAATGCTAGAATTGAACCGGTCACCAAGTGTGTGTGTGACTTGGCGAATTTTCTTGGATGCTTCGGCATTCTTGCTCAGCTCCTTCAAGACAATGTTCAACAATATTCTCTCACCAGTCAGAATAGAAAGTTTTATTCTTCTTTTACCGAATCCATCAGTTTTCCTAAAACTTTTGTCATCTTCTTAAGGATTGTTTGGAGAGTGATCATCAAATAATATTTTTGGTTGTTCATTTTCAAAAAAAAAAAAAAAAATTTTCCGCAAAAATTCACATAAAAATTTAAAACCAAAACTATTTTGTCCGGCCAATAGATGGCAAAACAGTTGATATCTAAGGATTTCCATAATTGGAGAATCCTTTAAATTTAGGAGAAAGAAAAATCACAAGGCACACTTTAGGCGTTCCGAATAATAACGGCGAACTCAAAATACAGCCAATTTATTATTTTAATTATTATCAGAATCTAAATTCTTCAGAAAACGAACCAATATAATTTTAATGTTGAGTTCGCCCTTGTTTATGTCTCAATTTACTACACCAATTATGATGTGATGCTGGATGGATGATACTAGGTGTTTTTTCAAAATCTTTTTTATTTGAGTTCGCCGTTATTATTCCGAAAGCCTCAATTTTTGTTTTTTTTCTTAATCAATGCCGTAGAAAGATTCTATTCATAAACAATGTTTCGGTAACAACAACAATCAGAAAAAAATTTTGTACTAGTATTTTTTTATTTTGAATTATTTCGGGGAACTTGAATTGTTTAGAATAAAGTTTTATGATTTTTCAAAACAAACATTAAAATGATCTAATTTCGATTTTTCTCTTTTTTTTCTCGAGATTGGAGAGTGATAGTGGCGTTTTTGCCAACGTATTTCTCCAATGATTTTTGAGAATCTTGGCAACCAACAAAATGGATATATTTTATGTGTATGTGGTTACCGATTTATATTTGTAATAATAATGTATTTAAATGATTTGTTATCGTGTCTAAACATGAAGTATAGATTATTAGATTTGATTCTTTCATTTTTTTTTACTTCATAAATTTTAGTTTTACTGACGATATTTATGAAATGTGACACTTCAGTTTCTATAGAAAACAATTGTCTCAATTTATTGTTTGCTTTCTCATTTGTTCTATCGTCTGTGATGTTTGCAGCTCGGGGAAATCTTAATGGCCGCTTTAATTTTTGTCCTTGTTCTGTTCCTCCTGGTTGATGATTTTTTCCCGATTAAATGGTTTGTTTTCAATTAATGATTTTTAAATTGAATTTTATTATTTGAATTTGTTTATAGATCAAATTGATTTGTTTGAAGAGAAAAACAATTTCATTAAAATCTATCCCTCGTTACTAGCCAACGAAATGAAATTAAAGGCTAAATACTCTTGTTTAATCATCATTGGTCTTTTTGTTTATTCTCTGTTGTCAATGATTAACTTTTTCGAATCACAACGAACAGAATTCAGCAGTGATAACACTAATTTTTCAATGTTTTTCGATGAAAATATTAAAAAGTTCATGACTACCTCAAACTTACTGCACTATGCAGATGTTTGCACCAATAATACTGACTCTTCGAATTTATCCATGTCATTGGATTATGTTTTTATGCCTCGTTTCTCCGGTGATGATTCGATTGAAATGAGTTAGTTACACTTGAAAATGTGTTAATTTAAAACTAATTTTTTTACTATTCAAGATAATTTTTCTGATGAGCTCTATTTTTATTCGGCTTTTGGGAAACCGAAAACTGCTAGTCTTGATGATAATGTGAATAATAGAGAAACTTTTATTGATAAAACTAGTTCCATTAACTTTCGGTCATACATCATTTCAATATTGACGATTCTTGAACGCAAAAAATTTTGCCCTGAGTTTAGAAACGAAAAAGAATTTCAAAAATCGATACATTTTTATTGCGTTTTCGATGATGTTGTAATGCGCTCGCCCGTTACTATTGAATGTATTGAAGAGCATCATTTTCACATTTACACGGCTGCTTTTTTACGATGCTTTTCTTATAATCGCGTTACTAAAGTCATGGTGCAATCATTTGTAACCAATGATTCTCCTAAAGAATTATCAAATAATTTTGTCAATTTTTCTCAACCTTTGCCAATCATTATATTTGATCCATCACCAATTAATCTCAAAAAACAGAAAGGTATTTTGATTATTGCAAAAATCAAATTTAATTTTTTCTTAGGTATTGTTGTTTGCGTTCGGCCGTTATACAGGTACATCAACGTAATGATTTTACTAGAGTTTATCAATTATTATCGAATAAATGGCGTAGATCGGATTGTGTTTTATCATTACGAATATGAAAAATTGGAAAAATCAATCAAGTTTATCAATTTTTTGAAATCATTACCTAATGTAGAAACACGTTCATTAAGAATTAAACGTTCAGTTATTGACCAATTCATTCTGGTGGCCAGTTAGTTACTATTAACGATTGTGTTTATCGTTATTTTGATTCTATTCAAATACATGTTGATATGGACGAATTTTTGTTTGTTACAGCTAATCATGAGATTTCAAGCCACCAAAAACAAAGCAAATTGTTAAAAAATTGGGTTCTTGAGAAATTTAACAACGAACAATCACATGTCGCGTTGTATGTTCCAAATCTTTTGCACTGCCATGAGTTCAACATGATCACCTCACCATATTACGAATTCCGTTACGCAAATGAGGCTTCAAAATCAAATACAAAAACATGTTTCTAATTTAAACACAACTATTTTCGAAACTATTACTTCTCAACGGTCTTCTTCATTATTGATGGTATTCAACAATGTTTTCAGTCAAAAAACGCCTTGGACTCATAAAGAAAGATCTAAAGTTATATTGTTACGACCATGGCTTGTCGAACAAATGGGTGTTCATGAAGTTTGGAAGTTTTCTTCTTCGCCGCTAATAAAAAATGATGATCAAATTCAAAGTTTTATCAAAATGTTATTTCTACAAGATTTTTTTCGCTGGGTGTTTCTTTTTTTCTCAACTTCAAAAAATCTAAAACAATTTGATAAAATTTTTATTACTTACGAGAACATCGATTCTAGTGAAGCCGTTTTGCGGCACTATCGTTGGTGTTGTCATTTAACTCAATCGTATTTCTTTCAATTGCTCACATTTCAACCATTGAATGATAAAATAGTGGAAGCTTCTATTGTTGATGAAAATCATTCAATGGATATAAAATTTTGGTCAACAATCGGTGAAAAAGTTCTCAGAAATTTTATTCATTTTAATGAGACTGTCAATTCGAATGTCAGAACTCATATCAACTGATAAAGGTTTTTTTCTCAATAGCAAAACGCTCGATAAAATTTTTGTTAGACTACATGACTTTATTTTTTTCACACATTATGTCAAGTAATCCAGTAGAACAAAGAAACATTGCTCTGTTCTCTATTGGAATGTCACAAGAAAATATTGTTTTTATTTAGAAAAAAATTTATACCAAATCGACACAATGTTTGTTTCATTTTTTTAGTTTTATTTTTTTTCCTTTCAAATTTGTTTTAAAAGTTTTGCCTAGTCACATACGATCTGTATTTTTTAATAATTTACTAGTTACATTTTTAATTTTTTTTTCATGTTCATTATTATTTATTTTACGAAAGAAATACTTTTACAATGTTTGCCCTAAATTAAATTATTATAAAATAAAATTCTCAAATCAACTATGGTTGAATCGAACAAAAATTTAAATACAATTATTGTACATCTTTTATTATTGTTTTTATTGTTTCAAAAATAATATTTTAATTATTATCACATCAAATTTCAAAAAACAAGGTGAGTTTAACAGAAAAAATTAAAAATGTTGTTTGATGTGTGAAGGTGTGGCATATGTACAGATAAAAAATCCAATGATTTGATTGATCGATCGATTGATTGACAGGTTTTCTCATTGTTTTGGGCTAAGATAAATTGATCTTTTCAAGCCATTCGAGAAAAAATTCTCTAGTCGATGAATTCGGCAAAAAACTCATTTTTCGTTCGACAATCTCGATCAACTTTTGTCGATGATGTCTCATCAAAGCTTGAGTTTTACTAAACGAATCACATTGGTTTGATTCATGTTGACTTTGTTTTTGATCCAATAGCAGATCTGTTTGTATTATTTTGTTTGAAAATAAAACTATTAATATTTTTTTATTCTATTAATAGGAAATTGTTATAATTAATTAAATAATTAATAACATTTACTATAATTATCTTACATTGTTAATCAAAGATTGACAATCGTTGAAATCGTTTGATTGAATATTCATTTCTTTGATCAGAAACAAAATCGGCAATCTTAGGAGAAATTTTTTCTTTTCTTCCAAACTCCATGTTGGTGAATTTTCGAGTCTAGAAGTTTTCGTTTGTTTATTCATTCGAAATTGATTTAAGAATTGCCAATCATCAACCAATCGAACAAATATAGAGAGATGTTGAGCGAACAAGCAAACAGTTTCGCTCTGCGATAAATCTTCTTCGATATTTTTTCCTAGAAGATATTGGATCGAACGCAAACTACTTGACAAAAGACTAGAATCTATTTTTTCGATTATTGAATACCATTTCTGATATAACCGGTTATCGTTTAATTGTTCGAAAAAATTTTCGCTCAATAAAACAGAGTTATTCAATTTATTTTCGGTCCCTTCAAACCTCAACCATTGAGACCAGTTTTGATTCATAATAAACTGTTCTTCGATCAATTCATTCAATGTTTGATTCATCAATTTTGAAACAAAAACGACATTCAACTTTATCAAATTATAAATCAATGTTGAATGATATAGGTTACGCAAAACTAGTATCGATTGTTGTTCATTCTTTTGTTGGCATTCATGCTGGATTTTACTTTCATAGTTTGTCGGATAGCTTTGGTACACCAGTTGAATCATATAAACAATGTTCAGTACTTTGAGTATGGCATCGACAAGTTGTTGTTCTCTTTTTTTAACTGAAAAATAATGATGATTGAGTTCAGCTAGTTTAGGCTGCAACATTATCACATACATCGTTGACCACCAAACCGCATCCGGTTGCATTATTTTCTGATTTCTATAGCTACCATTTGCCAAAAAAAAGTTTTGTGGAAAAAAGATTGATTGAAATTTTTCTTGATGAAAATTGAGATTTTGAATGTAGTTTGGCGAGACCCGATACGATTGAAGCAGTCCAAGCTTATCTAACTCTAATGTTCCAAAATTTTTCAACTGTTGCTGACATTGTTTTTGAATTTTTTGAATCTGTTTCGGAACGAACATGGTCGAATTGTTTTTATCGGCTAATGAACGTTTTGATGCTTCCAACATGGTTGTCTGAATCATCTCTTGGTTATGTTTCTGTATTTTTTCGATGCTGAACATATCGCCAGCGTCTCATTGATTTTGAAAAACGCTTGATTTTGAAAATCTAGCGTATGAAACGTTTTCATGGAGAAGAACCAAGCCGATGGAGTGTTCCAACCAAGCAACCTAAAATGATGGCACCACTGATGTTGAACACGAAAACTTTTCAACATTGTGAAAACACTGAAAAAAACAAAGAAAAAACTTCAAACTTTCCCACTGACACTTTCAAAAAAACATTTCTATCTCAAACAAAACCATTTATAGCTTTTATTATTGTTGTTAACAATAGAACCAAACTATTTTGACTGAAAAAAGTTTGATGTTTCAGGATGACGAGAACATGAAAACAAAAAACGAACCGTTTTTTTTACGATTTTATTAAAACTAGAAAAACACAACCGATAAAACAAACGAAAAATGAAGATTAAATCTTTGATAAATAAAAAAAATAACTGACAAAAACAAATTTAATAATATGATGAAATTGATAAGTTTCAAAAACTTTCTTTTAGAAATTGAATTTTGTTCTTTGTTGTTTTTTGTCGTCTCCCTTCTTCCACACCGAAGACCATATCTGGCCGAATCGTGTGCGTTTGTTTGTTTACTTTTCACTTTCTTCAATCTTGTTGTGTCTCATCAATTGTGTAATTGTATTTTTTGCAATAATAGTCGTTGTTTGATGGATCGCACTATGTCTCTCTCTCTCTCTCTCTCTCTCTCTCTCTTTCTTTTTCCCTTTGTTATTAATATGGCGTTTGTGTGCTGATGAGAAATAATGATGGTGATACGAGATGAAACAAACTGAAAACAAAAACAAACAGCTGAATCAAAAAAAAAATGGTATCACAAAGTATTGTTAATAGGAGTATAAATCAGAGAATAACAACACCACACACCAACCATACATGATAGGATTCACACCAAAAGGTATAAAAACTGTGGAAATATGAGAAAAAAAACCACTTCTGTGAAATGCTAGCCAAAACGAAGCAAACTGTTTATCTGTCATCCGGCCATCATCATTAAACCGGAAAATGAAAAGTCTTAAAACAAATGTATTTTTTTTTTTTTGTTCTTTTGAAACATCTGTTTATTTTTAGTGATCGAAAAAAAAAACACCACCACCGCCACCACAATGGCTCAGAAAAACATTGAAACAACAGCGATGAAAAAAAAAAATCACAGGTTAATTTATGAAATTTTGAGAAAAACAGCAGCGTAAAAGTAAAAAAAATAGATCAATAATAGTTTGACATGGAACAGAAACAAAAACAAACAGTGAATACATGATTTTACCAAATGATCATGGAAACGATTTCATTTTTTTTTTAATTTTAACGTTCAACAACGAAATGATTAATAAATAAATGAAGGCTTGAAACATGAAATGAATGTGTTTGGAATGGCTTCCTTCAAACGTCCATCAAACGCGCCTATTTGTTTCGCTGAAACGTTAGAAACGTTTAATTTATTATATTTTTTTTTTTTTTTATTTTTATTTTTTTTTTTTTGTTGTCTCGAAAATCTGTCAAATCAAGCAAACTAGAAGAAAATTGTCGAACATTTTTTTTTTTTTTTGAAACTTTTTTGTTGTTGTTCAACGTTAAAATTTCATCGTCAACTATGATGTGAACAATTATCATCAACAAGTCTCTGTGTTAAATTTTGTTGTGGTTGTTGTCTCCATCCCACAACAGAAAGTGATTGTGAAAAGATTTACGTTGTTGTTCGTATGATTCGAAAATCTGAAGCAATCAGATTAAAATGAGCTGCTGCCAAAATGAAATGCTGTGACTGAATGATGGACACAGCACACACATACAGAACGAGAGTATTGAGAGTGAACAGAGAAAGTAAGTCCAAAACAGAAAAAGAGAAAGTGAACAACTTAAATTTGTTGTTTTTTTTTTTTTGTTGATGAAAAACCATAGAAGCTGTAAAATTTGATAAAAAAATAATACAATCAAGCAAAATAGTAAACCAAACGAACGAACGAAGCTTTCAGTTTCGTTATTTTCTTCTTCGGTTTTCGAATAAAATTTGGATGATTCGAACAAACGACGACGAAGAAGAAGGCTGTGTTTGTTTGTGTGGTTAACCTTCAAACAGTGAAGTTGTCTCTTCCAATCGTTCACTTGTGTTGCTTGTGAAATTTTTTTCTTTTCAATTCAAATCGATAATAATGATAAAAACTTGAAAATGGAAAAAAAAATTCTATTTTTAAAAACTTGAACAACATTGTATAACATGGTTATGGTAATGAACATTTTATAATGGAACCTTGAGAGCACTGAACAGGCGTGTGTACCCTGAAAAGTTGTTACATTCATCATTAAAAATTTAATTGGATTAAATCATTTATGTAATTATAAAAATATGAGGATAATTATATATTCAGAAATTTTTTAAATCATGTGTTGATAATTGAGAGCTTAAATTACTTTAATAAAAAAAGTTAATGGTATTTTTTGATACTGTTGGTGAACCATTGGACAAGGAAAATAAATCATTTTTTTTTTTGCCTCTAGTTGTGAAAATATTCAAAAGAAAATTTTTTGTTGTTGTTACTTGTTTTCTGAACCTGCTTACCTGTTGGAACTTTGTTTGTCATTTATTAGCAATCTTTTTTTTTTTCATCGTTCAGTGAAACAATTCACATGTTGCTGTCAATATCAATGTTTTATGTGTTGTTTGTGAGTTGGTTATGTTCGGTGTTGCGAAAAAAAAGAAAATGAGACTTTCAACATCTCGGTATCGTCTTGATGATTCAGTATGTAGGTTAAAGAAAAATGGTTTCATTAACAAAACGAAACATTAAAATTCATTGTTGATAGCTGATACAATGTATAGCAGAAACTGTACAACAACATCGAAAATTCGTCAATCCATCCATCGATTGACGAGAAAACCTGAAAAACAACAACAAATACACCTGAAAACACTTGTTTAATTCGTCTGTTTCAATCTGTTCCAATCTATACAGAGTTGGTTTATTGATGTTTTTTTTTTAGAAAAAAAATTCATTCTATTCTTTTAATCCAGAATATTCTAGAATTTGATCAAGTGAATCCACAGGTGGTGTTGTTTGAAAAAAAAATCTAAAAGTTTGAAAATTTGATCCAATAAACTTGGTTTTGAAATAATTAGCTGATTGAAATAATAAATCATTGTTTTTTTTAAACTTTTTAATCAATCAAAACTTTTAAATCGTTGTTTTTGAAATTTTTTTTCACTTTAACTTTAATTTCAAAATCTTAAAAGAGCTTGAAATTTCATTTATTTAAAAAAAAAAATCATTTTTATCATCTAAATTAACACAAAACGGTTTTTTTCTGAATGGTTGATTAAAATAACCTGTATTTTTATTATCTTCAATACATTTCATGATATCTCATATCGTAAATTTTCTAAATGAATAATAGATATTGAGAAGAAAAAAAATCATAGATAGTGAAACCGATCCAAATCCATGAAATTTAGATATAAAAATACACTCGACTACTTGTATTGTATTGTCGGACACTGTTGTGCAATGCCACAAACGATCAATCTTTGATCAGCCAAAATGACGAACAAAAAAAAAAAAAGAAATAAAGATTATCATTGAAATAAGTTTCTCTAATAGCGAAGAAATTCGGTCAAATCGAACAATCGTTTTGTTATGTTGTTGTGTTCTTCTTCTACTGAGCTTCTTTGTGACGAGAAAAGAAGCCAATAATAATAATCATTAGTATTATCAGTGTTCAAAACCATCGTTGCCACCGCCGCAGCCACCGCCGCAGCCACCGCAATTAAGAATTTTCGTGACATTGACCTAGAAGAGGTTGTTGTTGTTTTTTTTTAATAAGACTCCAAAATTTTCGAAATAAAATCATTTGAAATGGTTATTTTTATTTATTACAACAGCACAGGCTGTTTCTACTTTGTTGAATGAATAATATTGGAAAAAAAACTGAACAAAACTTATGATTTAAAAAAGAAAATGAAATAAACAAATAGAAAAAAAAACAAAATAATGCATCGAAGAAAAAGAAAGTGTGCATGAAAATAAGGATTCTTATTGGAAAATTATCGAACCGAAATTGATCAACCAAAGCCCATGGAACAAACAAACAAACAAAATATTACTATAGAGATCGATTATCACTATCGATTATCCTTCTGATTGATTTTCAGGTTCCTTGAACTTTTACTGAAGAATAGAAGATGATCCTGATTTATGATCATCATTGATGAAGTTTCAGTTTGATTATCATTAGCTGAATCGCTGGCGTTGGCATTGTATTATTTCGAAACGATTGCCCGCTGTCAAAACTTTCCACTAAGTATCCAAGTGAAAGTTTTAGTTTTCAATAATTGAAAACACAAACAGAACCAAAAGAAAAAATGGATCAATCAATCAATTTAAAATCGATTGATTTTTGGTTTTATTTTATTTTTTTTTTTTTTGTGAATATTTTTTATTTGAGGACTAAACATAGAGAGTACAATCTGCGAAATAAAGAAGTGGAAAAAAAAATATATAATATTAACTTATGAAACAAATTATTTAACAATTTTAGTGCCATCATTTCGAAAATTGAACAGCTTGTGGAATCCTTCAAAAAATTCCAGATGATTCTGGTTTGGAATAACAGAACAAGAACACATCCTATCCTGATGGCACTAAGTTGGATTTTTTTTTATCCAAAGAATATAAAAATAAATGAGAGCGGTTCTCTGAAACTCCTGAAACAGGGTAACAAGAAACAAAAAAGCAACAGAATTAAAAAAAAAAAAAAAATTTTCTTCAAAAGATGTTCGTGTTTTTTTTTGAGAGTTATATTTTCTTTTCGTATTTTTGACTTTGATGATCGGTGTCATGAAAATCTGGATATTGATTCGAATTTGTTTGTTCTTGGAAATTGGAAGAGGATGATGATGATGATGCCGAAGTGAAAACACGAGACTCTTCCCGAGCTTTACCACGTTTTAAAATCCAAGCATTTTGGAAGAATGATTTATCATCTAAATCGTCGTCGAAACCAAATTCTCTGGCCTCTCTTCGAGCTCTGGCACGCTTCATCATCCAATCCGGATTTCTTATTGATGGAAGTTTTTTATTATTATTATTTAATGGAGATTCGGTAAATAAAGATGAACGATCCGAAAATTTTTCATCAGAAAATGACATTGATGGTGAAGATAGAAATGATTTTTCTTGCTGCTGTTGCTTGGTTTTTGGTTTGACATTAGATGGATTTGGTGAATTCTTATTTGTTGGCGGTGAGAACACTGAACGAAGCTCAGTGATGGTCGATTCGAAAGAATTTCCCAGTAGATCACTTACTTTATTTAAACTGTCAGATAGATAATCAACAACAAATTTATTTTTAAGCCCATTTCTCACAAGATGATCTCCAATATTGTTCACTCGTTCCACAGTGTTCCACAAAAATTCTTTACCATATTTTATTATTTTTTCCTCCGATTCTTTTTTTGACGAGAAAATGGTATCTTCCAATTTTTCATAATTAGATTTCATATTTTCCATTATCGAACTCCAAACCTGTTTGCTTTTACTTTTGATTGAATCTTTCCATTCACGGAATTTGTTTTTGGGAGCCTGCTGTTGATGATCCTTGGATGAAGAGTCATCATATTTTGATTGTTGACGACGTTCTTTTTTACTGGACGACTTTTCTTCCTCGGCTTCATTCTTTTCGTTTTTGGATTTTTTCGATTTTGAATGTTCATGATCAGCTTTATTGCTTTTAGACGGTTTTCGTTTAGTTAGCTTTGTTTCCAATTGTTCGACTTTTGAACGCCACCGTTTGTTTTCATTTAACGTTTGAATCAACTGCCGATGAATGATGTTTAATTTGACCTTCATTTGTTCAAGATTTTTCTGCTGCTCAAATTCTTTAGAATTCGCATCGAAAGAAGAAGTTTTTCCATTTTGCTGACCTTCTTGATTAGCTTTGACAGTCCATCGGTAGAGAGCAACTTTGGATTGTAATTCCTCATTTTCAGCCATCATTTGATTGATTCGTTGTCTCAACAGAATAAATCGCTTTTCCAATGATAAAAGCCGTATTTTTGAATCTAAACGTTTATTAACGACAGTTTTATGATTCGATTGATGTTGATCCTCACTTTGATCGCTTTTAAGGCTAGTAACATCTTGTAAAATTTGCTTTTCCAACTGCTCAAAAAACTGCCAAAGTTCGCTATTTTCTGCATACAGATGATTGATTTCATTTTTCATTTCACCAATTAATCGTTCGTCTTCTACATCATCAACTTCGATAGTTTTACGTAAAACATTATTCTCTTCTTGAAGTAAAGCTACACGACTGCCCCAAGATTCTACTATTTCTTGATCATCTTGTTCTTCTTCTTCCAATTTTTTTTTCAAATCTTGATTTTCTTCTTCTAAAACTTTAACACGTATTTTACTTTCTTTTTCCTTTGTTTTAACTTGCTCAAGCACTTCCAGCAGCTTCAAATGCTCCATTTGTTTGATCAATAAATCTAATTTAAGATTGTGAAATTCATCGCTGGTCGTTTTGTTGACACATTCGTCGTCCCGCAAAATAGAGCCGACTCGATTTTCTGCCATGTGTTTTTGAGTTTTTTGAAACAACTCTATTAAACCATGATTTTCAGCAAAAAGAGAACGAAAACGTTCGGTCCAATAAGCGGCATCGTTAATGCATACCTATGAAAGTTCAAGACATTCAATTAATTCAATTTCAAGATGAAAAAAAAATCAACCTTGTGAATTTGGTTAGTATTAGAGCCATCAACGGTGTTTTCTTGATCGCCGAGTATTGAATTAAGTTGTTGATTGTTCATACAAACTAGAAGATCATCTTGCAATTGTTTAAGCTTAAGTACTTGGGCAAGCGACAACTGCTTGTGCTCGACATTTTTTGACCAACCGATAAAATGACCGATCCCTAAGCCGACAACAGCCGTGATAGACAATACTAATATCAAATTGAGTTTTCCATTTAAAACAGTGTTTGGTTGATGGAAATATGCTCTTATTGGTCGACTACGATCCATCATTGAAATTTGATCATATCTGAAAAAAACAGAGTTTTAAAATCGAAAATGACCAATGTTTTTTTTTCGATATCATGCTTCAAGCATAATCTAATATTCGAAAATTCTACATCAGGAATATATCACTTACTGTTGGTGGTGACTTGAACTCGATTCAGCATTGAAATCTTCATCATTATCATCATCATGATTTATTCGCGTATTATACCAAAGGCTTAAACGATGACGCAACTGTGATTGTTGTGATTGTCTATTAGCTTGTAAATATTGTTCTCTCAATTGACTCAGATTAGAAGATTGACTTATGACAGAAGACAACGATAACGATTCTTGATCATCAATATCTTTCAACAATGACAATCCTAAAGTCATCGAATTCAACTCAGAATTGGATTCTTCTATTGAATGATTTTGATTTGATGTTTCATTTTCTTCATCATTATTTGAATACTCACTAGCTTCCAATGTGAATGACTCTGGAAGTTCAAAATCTTCGTTATTGGAAATTGAAGCTGAATAGTCTCCATCAAAATTTCTATGTGAATTTAAAAACTTTAACGAAGGTGATAAAGATACTGGTGGTTTTGTAAATAATTTATCACGATTTGGCTGTTGACTATTGGTCAAATTAGAATAACAGTGTCGATTCACACACTTTGCATCAAACAAATTCTCGACAAACGAATGTGACGATGATGACGGTGAGGAGGCTAAGAGAATTAAAGACGTATCAAGGGCAGATTTGTTTTTTTCATTGCTCAACACTAAAACCTCATCGTCATCTGAAACACCAAAAGTGTCATGAGCTTCATGATTCGAAATTGAAGAAATCTTTTCTATTGAGGATTGAATTTCGATATCATTTTCTAAACTTTCAACATCTAAATCTTGTAGCTTTTTGTGAAAAAAAAATGAATAAAACTATTAATAATTTTGCGAAAAAAAAATCTAAATTAAATACACACCGTATCTTTGGCGAACAACAAACTTTCATTTGTCTTATCGATAACATCAACTGGCATTTTAACGTTGGTTTGACTTTTTTGTGGCGATAAAGATGATTCATCATCATTATCTTCAATCGATGATCCATCATTACTGCTCAAGCCACAATCAAGAGCACTGGCAACAGACGAATCATTCGAATCCGAATACACCAAAAGCCATTCGTTAAGAGCTTCGGCATTAAACTTCAACGGCGATGTCGTTGATGAGGAAATTGATTCTGGGTTATTTTCAAAACAAGGACCTGTTTTGATTGTTGCCAATTTCAGATTACGAACTGGCGTCTCTTGTTCGTTCTGATCAATAGAGGCTGACATTGATTGAGGAAACGTGGATTCTTGATCTTTTGAAATATCCATTTTTTTTCTTTAAAACAACGAAAAACTCTTTAAACTGAAAGACTGACGCTTTCAAAATAAGAGATGTACGAATCGGTATATGATGTGATGCATAAAAATCAACAAACAATTCAAAGTATTGTTCTCATTCAGAAATAAACAACATACAATCTTATAAATTAGTCAAAAAAAAAAAAAATCTTGATGTAAACGAAAAAAAAAAATTGGAACAAATCATTTTGGCGCCTTCTTCACAGATTCATTCAGATCCATTCTACCATAAACAACGAATCGATTTCATTTTCCATTCATTCATTTTGTGTCTTGTTGATGATGAACTTCATGATTTTTTTTTTCGTTTTGTTTTGTTTAATGCCAATCGAAATGATGATTCCCACTATTAACTTATTATCATCAAATCAACGATAGAAATTATGATGCAACAATTAGCAATAGAACGGGAAAAAATTAAGTGAAAAAACTTGCTGACGAAAAGTTTGTATGGAGACGGCGACGGTGATGAGATGTAGTTGCCAAATAAAAATCGAATGATTGTTTGATGAGAACAAAAAAAAAAAAACAAGCAAACCCAAACCAAACCAAGCACACTCGTTCAGAGATTCGCTATATTATCGAATAATATGCTTATCGAAAAGTTCTAAAATAATTGAAACATAAACAGTTTAATTGTTTTTATAGAATATAAGCAGAAAAAAAGAAAGAAAGAAGCAGAACAACAACAATAGAACACTCACACAGGTAACAAACAATAAAAAACCTAATGAGTTTAAAAAAAAAATGAAGGGAAGAATATACAATTTGAATTTTACCCCTCTTTTCTTTTCAATTCGATGCGGCGGCGGTAGCAGCGGTAAGAAATTTTAAAACTATCATTTGATTCAAACGATTCGGTGAAAAAAAAAACAAACGAAAATCAAATAAGGGGGGGCCCTTACCCAAGGTTGAACAAAAAGATTTGAAACCTAATAGCTAAGGTTGCTCTTATCACTGATCAAACACTAAAGAAAACACAATCCGATTATATAAATTTCGAAACAAAAAAAAAATAGATGAACAAATGAATTTACATTGAATACGAAATATGAAGGCAAAAGAGCAAAAATTGACCATCGATCGATTTCCATTGCTTGTTTTGGATATCGGTTTCTTTCTATCTTTTTTCTGAAGAGAAACCTATTCTCGAACATCTCTCAATTTACCGTTATTTGCTCGTTTAGCATTGGAATATTGAAAATAACTATTCAATTGTTACGCAGTTAATATATGGAATTTTGAAATAATGAAACAACAGAAAAAAAAAACAGAACTAAAACATTATTATTTCAAAATTATTTCTGATTATCCGAAAAAAAAATTCTCATCCTAAGATTCTGAATTAATCAAAATAATAAACCAGGTATTCTAAACTAATAATTTTAAGGTAATTTCAACAAAACATATATATTCTCAACACCTAACAATCGATTAAAATTAAAGAAGTTAAAATCTGAATAATTATCACCATCAGGCACCAAGAAGAAATAAATTTATTGATAGAAAAAAAGAAACATGGAACATTCTAATAAAAGGAACAAATCAAGAATAATCGAAAACCAACATTAATTAAACACCCAGTTATCGAGATGAGAAAAAACAACGATTTGCACATTCAAATAACCTGAATCTGTTGTTTGTTTTGTTTGTTTTTTTTAAATAAATTGATGTTTTCTATCCATTTAAAACTGTTATTCGAGTATAATTGCATTGTATGGATGAATGTATGAACGATAAAATGATTCGTCGTAAACATTTAGTTGAGAATGACGAATAATAACGAATTGTAAATAATCGCTTTGCGTGCGTGCGGGGAAAGTTATAAAGGAATCGTTTTCACCATTCAATCATGCCGAATAGCATTGTGTTTGTTTTTTTTTTTTTTTTTAGTAACATGATTTTTTTCCTAGATGCGTCATTTTCAAATTACTGCAAATATTGTCATAATTGAATTTCAGTCCAAACAAAAACAAATGTCATACAGCTTTCGTGAATTCCATTTGGACTGGTAATCAAAAAGAAGAAATAAATTTTTTTCTATTCAAAAAAATTCAATTTATCTGATTTGAATTAGTTGGGGCAAAGAATGGGGCAACAACAAAAACAGCTTCAATCTATTTTCTTTTTTTTCCCATATAGATAATTCGATCCAGACAGAATAAATTCAAACTTAGTTTCGAGCATGAACGTGAACCTAATTCATGATAAACACATCTTTCAATTTGATCTCTTCTTTTTTGGGGAGAAAAAAAAATCCCATTCCAAACCAAATTTATTTGAAAGTTCTAAGAAAACAATTATGAAAATATGCACCAATATAATTACTTTTAATTTCTTTTTTCCGATCATCTCTTTTACTCTTAACGGTATTTATTTGATAATAATTTTCGGATTGAAACAACAAAACACTCGAAATACTCTAAATTAGTCTCGAAATTAAGAAACACAAAAAAAATAGGAAAAAAAAACTAAAAATATTACGCTACCGTAAATTGAAGATGCCTTCCTCCTCTTGTAAGAGATCACACATTTAATGACATCAAAATTTGCACTCTCCAAGTTTTTTTGAGTTGATAACAAATAGAAAATTACATCATACCTACAGCATAAACAATGCGAAAAAATGATGCAAGGATCTTAACAACCAGAAAAAAAAACAACAAAGATTTGATAGAAACAAACAGGCAAAAAAAAAAGTATTGCGTCATAAAATTAGAAAGAAAAACATTTGTTACGGATAATCGGTGTTGCTCACATAGATACTGAGGAAAAAACAATAACAACAACAACAAACTTGTGTTACCATTCATACAGAGAGGAGAGAGCTAAAACAAGGACAACTACGAAAAAGACAACACACGCGCGTTTCCATCAACATTGGCGATTTAAAGGTTCCCAAGTAGAAAACACAAAATATTGACAACACAGACTAAACACAGCAGTGAACTCCACATCTGTGGGAGAGCTTCAAAGCTTCTCGAGTAAACAACAGAACAAACTCGCTGTATTGGCATGGTATCTTGTTGTAATTTTGGTCAAGCATAGCATACAAGGCTTTTCAATAACAACAAAAAAAAGTCTTTTTAAAACAGCTCCCACGAGGGAAGAATGTACATTCGATGTGGTCAACAACAACAAGATCCGATTATATTAGAAATCAAGTTTTTAGCTTGTCAATAAAAAAAAATTAAACTGTGCTAATTTATTATCCAATAATTATTTTGATAAATGAGATCAAGGTTAGGTTAGGTTAATCCATGTGTTCGTTTGTTTTTAGCAAAATAAAGTTTACATTTATCATATTGCAAAAAAACAAGAAAAAAACAGACAAGAAATCAATCGAGTTTTTATCAAAAAGAGAAAGACAAAACACGATTGAACCAAAAGTTTATCAATCTTGTTTTTGTTGTTGCTGGTTATTTGATAATCTTTATTCGCAGAAAGCAAAATCAAGAAAAAAATAAATAAATAATTAGTTCCAAAGACTTACCTGAATTAAAAATTTTATTGGTTCTAAAAAGAAGATTGTAACTTGTTTGTTGGTTGAGAGTACCAGAATACTTGAAGCTGTGATGATCGAATGGATGGCGTTATGAGAAAAACAGAATTCTGTTTAGTCAGTTGCGATTTAACAATGTTTTTTATTTTTTCAACGAGTGTTGGAAAAAATTAATAAACTTCAAGTGTTGAGATAGGGAGAGAGAGCTGTGCGTTCACGAAAAAAAAAACAATTATAAACAACAACATCACAACAACAATAACAAACACATCTCGCTGATTTGAGAATGTTTTTTCTTTCCTCCTCTTAGGAAGTGGTATTCAAGTTTCTTTTTTTTAGGCTAGGACCATGTTACACGTTAAGTGGAGTTGCTTGAAGCAGAGTTTTCTTCTTTTCTAAACGTTGAAGCGTGTTGTAAGCAAAATTTATCGATGGCTCATCATTCCATTCACCATTGGACCAACTCTACAAATGAACACAGAATTCGAAGCCAACATTAATGCGGGGGCAGGTCAGAATTTGTATCTCTATAGTTCTACCCCTTATATAATAATAACCATTCAGTTCATAAAAATTCTACCATGGAAGAAATTTCCAAAACAATGATGATGATGATAATAACAATAATAGCAACACTCCACAAGAATTGATACTGGAAATGTCTGTGTTTGTGTCCTTCGAACACTTTGAATGAATTGTTTGTTTGTTGTGCCTCTGCTTTTTGGATATTGGCAGTATTGTCCCAACAACAGCAACAAAACAATTCGTTTCGTATTCATATAGAACGTAATCTAAATTTCATTTCTTTTTTCCAGTTTCAATCAAATTCAAGTTTTTTTTGTTGTTGTAAACAATGTGTGCCACATGCTCCTGGAAAAAAGAGACAAACACAAAAAAAAATTATATAGCTCAAGAAAATTTAAGATATTTGTTTCGAGGTAATTTCCTCAAGTTTTCCATTCGTTTTAATTCTGTTTTTTTTTTTTTGATGAAATCTTGATCATCTATGCAGCACTGTGATTCACTGATGGTTGATTGGTAGTGTGTACAAAATTATGATCTATTTGAAATATATCAAGTTTTTTTTTCTCTTTCTTTTAAATCAACTAAAAAAAAAACATTGATAAATGTTCTTTGATTTGATTCTATCGATTTGATAACAGTAACCACAACATATATATATTGATTAATCGATTAATACATTAATCCAAAAAAAACTCAGATAAAAAAATCTAAAAAATTGATCACAATACAAAAAACCATTTGTTTATATAATTTTTTTTGTCTTGTTGTTTAAAAATTTAAATAGTTTGTATGGATCGATAGTTGAGTATGAAAATTTTTTATATTGTTTCAAAATTCTGAAGAATTAATTAAACCTAATTAGTATAATAAAAAAATTAATCCAAAATGAAAAATATAAAAATCTTCATAAAAAAAAAAATAGTCAAACATAACACAATTAGATGTTCTCCTGACAAACTGCGAATCTTTGAAAAACAAGAAAAATTATCATTGAAGTCGAACGTCATTGACCGATGAAGGAACTTTGACATGAAGACCATCCAAATCTTTAGTCATGGTGATCTGACATCCTAGGCGAGATCTTTCCATTATAAAAATATCAAAAAAAAAAAAAAATTTTCAATACATTGAAAAAAACTATTGAAAGGAAAATTACGTTTCAGTCAAACCATAGGCCAAATCGAGCATGTCCATTTCTTCATCTGTTATTTTTTTGGTAAACTATCGAAAACTTCTTGAACTCAGAATCAAATGGCACGTGGAACAAGATAGTGTACCCTCGCAAGCTCCTTGAAAAATGAGAAAAATTTAAAAAAACAAATTGAGAAATACCGAATTTACTACCGAATCATCCAAATCTAATTCATTGTTAAGGACAACATCTAGTAGCGTATCGCCTTCTTGAGCTTTTCCAATGAGCTGGCGCCCATTTTCCAATTCAAATATCACTTTCAATCTATTAAGAATAAAACTTGAATCTTTAATTTAAAAAAAAACAACAAATATACTTGGCTTGAGTTTTCTTCTTGGATGAATCTGATTCTGAATTTTTACTGTCACCGGTTGATTGAAGTTTAACAAAACGAAAACTCTCGTTCTCCGAATTATCTTTATTTTCAGAATTTTTTTGCAATTTTATTGAAGTGTTGTGTAAAACCCTATCAACCGTAAAATTATTTTTTAAAGCCCATAATCGAATATTTGAAATTTTTATAAAATTTTTCGATAAAATTGAAAACATTTTACAAAAATCTATTTTGTATACAAAACAAAAAAGACTGTTTTTTTCACATGAGCGCCGTCTATTGTTTGTTTAATTCAGTAATAATAATATGCAAAACTATTCGCAAGATGGCAGTTTATTCGTTGGTTTTAGAATAACAAAATATGAAATGTTGAAGCAATAACAACAATGCTGCTAGGATAGATACCAAACCCGCATCATCATCTTGTAAAAAAAAAATCTTGTGATTTTGTTTTTAATATACAATTTTGAAAATTCTATATTTTAATTGAACTTTGAACATTTGTACTTTCAGTGTTTTTTTCCTCAATTTTTTTAAATTTTGTGTTTCAAATAAACTAAGATTAAACTATATGTTGATCAATAATACCGGATCGAATTTTGGTGGTAGAAATCATTGTTCTGACCATATCGATACACTAGCTGATCCATTGGCGGTGATGGAAGATTGGGAAGAATCGGGCACCATGTTGATAACCAATCAATGAAATCTGATTATTTATTTGATTTGGTTGCCAACATCAAGGAAGACGTCAATGACGACGAAGAAGATAGTATCGATGATTATATTGAAAGCTCTGATGATCGTGAACGAGTGAAGCATTTAGATCAATTAATTCAATCTTTAATTGATCAAAGGTTTGAGCTTATTATTCCTAATCAATTTGTCAGTCCTGTTCAAACTATACCGAATGTAAGGGTTTTGGAATCCAATGATCATATTGTCGCTCTTCAAACCATCATAAGAGACAAGTAAATTCATGCTTTATTCAGAGTTTTTTTTTAATAAAATCTGAATTTAAAAAGAAACGTTTCTCGCGATGTTTTTGTGTTTAACGCTGATCGACTTGTAAGTTTTTATTCTCATTTTTAGCCTAGGTTTATACTTTTTTTTTTTCTCAAGATCCGTATTGTAATTGAAGAAGGGCTTAACCATTTGCCTCATACTGAAAAAACAGTTGAAACTCCTACTGGAAAACCATATGATGGAGTTCAGTATCTCAAATCGAATTGTGGTGTATCCATAGTGCGAAGTGGTGAAGCAATGGAGAAAGGTTTACGTGATTGTTGTCGTTCAATTCGAATTGGGAAAATTTTGATTCAAAGTGATGACGAGCACCAAGCAAGAGTGCTTTATAGTAAACTTCCAGCGGATGTATCATTGCGGAAAGTTTTATTATTGTATCCGATTATGGGAACGGGAAATACAGTGATCAAAGCAGTCAAAACATTGCTCAAACACGGCGTTAAACAGTCTAACATCATTCTTATTAATCTGTTCAGTACACCAGAAGGTTTTATTCTGAAAAAACATTTTTTTCAATTTTAATTTTTCTTTTTTTTTATAGCTATTTGTTCGATTTGTACTAGATTTCATGAGAATGATCGTTCAAACCACTGAAGTTCATCCGATTGCGCCTTATCATTTTGGGAGAAAATATTTTGGTACCGATTGATGTGATAGTGTCAGAACATCAAAACTTTTATCATCAATTTAAAAAAGAAATTTTTCATGGATCGGTTGAGCTTGATTGAAAAATTCAAGTTTGTTTTCTTTCTTATCAAATTACTATTTTGTTTTTTTAAACAAAAAAAATTAAATTAAAAGACTGTTTTTTTTTTTAATCGAATGAAAACTATCTTAATCTTTTTGAAAAGTTTGAAGCTTCAAAAATGAAATCCATATCATTGTGAGCAGTTTTTTTTTCTTCTTAAAAACTTTTTTTATCATTTTAATATGGATTTTGGATGACATATTTAAAGTTATCATTGAGTTGTCATGAGTCTCACTACTACTATAAAATAGTTATAATTGATTAAATTAATTCTTTAAAGAGGTAGTTTAATTTAAATATTTTATTAAAAAATATTCCAAATATTATTTTGTTTTAGATGTGTCATGTGGTAAATTCCATTAGATTTCAGTTTGAGGAAATTTTTGTTTTTCCTTTCTTTCTCTCTGTTTGGAATTTTTAAAATTTTTTATGAAATTTAGGTTTTAGAGTAACGCAGCTAGTTAAAAGTTTGAATCAAATAATGAATCGAAAAGGCAGAAAAAAACTTGATCAAAGTTTTTTTTTAAAATAATATTGACGATGAAATCTAAAACTAAATTGTATCGAAGATAAAGAAAAAAATAAAAAGATTTATTACTGGTACAATCGGCATTTTTTTTTGCTTGTTATAAATGGCGAATATGTCGAGTGAGTCTATATCTCACCATTTAGTAGTTTCTTTATTTGTTTTATTTGCTATCTTTTTTTTAAGTTGATATCGAATCACCAGTAATCGTTCACTGTGTGTGTTGTTTATATGATCTTATTCATTGTCTAGATTTTTCAACGGCCAAACTAGTAAACACATTATTATTATTTTTTTGCCAGCTAGCTCTAGCCCAAAAAAAATATCGTTTCTCTCTCTCTCTCTCTTTGCTCTGCTCTTCTTTTTTTTTGAATATTTGATTAAACATTTGAGAAGAAAAGAAAATACAAAAATAAAACTGAGAAGGATCGAACCAAAATTTGAGGCAAGAGATACATTCTATGTTGGTTGGTTAATGTCGATGGAATTGATGCTTTTGTCAGTAATTTTCACTGATATTTCTCGTGTTATTGTTGGTTTATGTCAGTTGAGTTTCATTTGGAGTATCAACCGTCAAACTAAACCAAATTTTTATCTCTGTGTTTTGCAAACACTTCAATTTAAAAAAAAATTATGATTATTGTTATGATGACTGTTGTCAAGTATTTATTTCTTCCATAAATAAATTTTACAGATATCAAATTTGCTACAAACACTAGAAAAGAAAACCAATAATATACCAGCAAAAAAAAAATACTTTGTGCGACAGTTTTTGTTAAATTTGATTTCAAACTAACCAAAAAATAAGTAAATAAATCCAACAACCACCAAGAAATACGGAACAGAATCAAAGAATCTCGGATTCTTTTGGAAGAGTTTTATCGCCGTCTTCATTTTCCGGTTTTCTTACTACGGAAAATATTTGAAAGTTTGATGAGAAAAAAAAATCTATTTAGAATGTATTTTCTGATTCGAATGTAAGTTTTTTTTAGATTTTTTCCTTTTTTTAGAATTTTAAATCTTTGAGACTTTGAAAAAAAATTTAAAGTTTAGTTGAGTTGTTCGAAATTGAAATGAATGTTTTTTTTTCATCAGATAATTTCTGACATTTGAAAACTGAAAAAACAGCATGCAAAGTTTGAGGATAGTGGAGTCATTGTTCAGATCGCTAAGCAATAGTAGAAATTTTTTGATATTCACTGTGTTCTGGTCACTTTGGTTGGTTTGGTGTTCGGCGAATGGAGATGAAGAAGCCGGTGGTGCGGTTTATTTATGGTTTCCTGATGAATATCCCAGTTTGACTAAGAGTCCCAAATTATGTACTGGGGCTTTTAGAAATCCTCCCTCATCGATTTGCGATCCAGATGCTATACTATCTCCTCTGGAAGGTATTGAAAAAAATAATTTCATTCAATTCCGATTATTAATTTTTTTTTTCAGCAAAAGCCTTAGATGAGCTCATTGAACAGAAATCGAACAAAACGGCTTGTCTATGCGAACCTTGTCCACCTAACACTAGAGGTTTAAATATTAAAGTGGCTCTCGTTCATTCAATCGGCAGCATTGGGAAGTTGGTGATTATTTCATTTTATTGGTTATATTTAGTTTTAATAACTTGTTCAAAATTTCATTGCAGCTCTTCATTCGAAGATTTAGCCGAAAATTTTGCTAAACGGACAAATTTAAGATGGAACAGCGACGAGGATAAGTGCCACAACAAAGTACTGATTTTCGTGACAGTTTCCTACAATAAAGTGATCATTTTAATGGGTTCCAAAGCGGAAAATGTTGTTGAAAAAAAAGAAGCTAGAAGAATGATCGAAGAGACGAGACAACATTTTGCTAGTAATCATATTTATCAAGGATTAGAAGCCATCATTAATTCCATAAAAGATCGAGCACGAGCTTACAATCCACGAAACGATCGTTTATTTTTTAAACAAGCATGGTTTCTATGGATCGGAAGTATTTTACTCATCGCATTCGTATTTATATTTTTGGCTTGGTTTTTAGTGAAACGAGAATCGAAAAGTCAAGAAAAGAAAGACTATCCATCTAATTACCAGAAAGTGAAAGCAAATTTATTTTTGAGTGAACAAACTGAATCAATTTATGACCATGAACTAGCTTAGGTAAGGATCGTAGATTGAAAATTGATTCATTTTAGTTTTTATTATAGTTTTTTACATTCCATATTCTACTTCTATTTCGAGAATTTTGTTCACTTTACGAAGCATTTTGTATTTTAAAATCGAGAAAATTTGAAATTTTACAAAATGAAATAGAGCATTTTATTTTGACTAATCTGTGTTGTAGATTTATTGCTATTTTTATGGGATCACAAATAACTGATCATCAGTAATGGTGAAAACAGAGTGAAATCAAAATCGTTAGTTGGTCTAGTTGGATTTTTTTTTCATTCAAATGGCGTTATTCTGAAAAGTTTAAATTTTAGCAAAAAATTAATCAATCAATTCATTCATTTATGTTGGGCTTTAAATGGACAAAAACTTTGGAAACAAAGCAAACATCGATGAATATTTTGAAAAGAATTTTTTTCAAATTCTTTTGAGCTAGCTAATGTAATGATGATCGGCCAATAGTTTTAGAAGTAAGTTTTTTTCTGGCTATGCTTTTTTTAGTTAAAACTAATAAGATGTTTGGACAGCTCAGTTGAAAACTGAAAATAAATTCTATCTCACACTTGGAAGTAATTTGTTTGAGTGAGCGAGTTTTTTTTTTTTTCTTAAATTTGATAATTTCGAAATGAATTCAAAAGTTGATCATTGCTGGAATCAATGTGCCTTCGAAAGTGTTCGATTTGAAAATTCTTTCCATCTGATAGAACTTCTGTATTTTCCATTTTGTAGTTGATATTCTTTGAGCTTGAACTAGTGATAGCTTTGGTTCTATTGGGGTTGGTCTGAATCCAGTGCATCGATGTATGAGCTCTTGAGGCAAGTAATCTTGTCCATTGATCATAAGAAATGTTTAGACCAGATTGACGCCATCGATCGTAATCTTTTCGGCGATCCGGATCGATGAGCACATCTTTGGCAAACAATAATTGTGAAAACAATTGCTCATATTTGGTTTTATCACAAGGGCTCGTCACACACTTATCAGGGTGAAGTTGAAGAGCTCGATGTCGATACTCGGCCATTATTTGCTCGGTCTTTTGGAGAAAAAAAAGAAGTTTCATAGTTTATTGAAAAATTCTCGTACTAACCGTAGAACTAGAATCACATCCCAAAATCGAATAAAAATTTGAATCAGAATCGTCCTTTGTTGGGCCATCCTTTTTTAAATTGAAAATGTCATTCATGAACATGATGTTTCTGCCAGTGTTCTCTTGAAATTCTCAAAGCTTGAGAATGAATTTCAAAGAAAAAATAAATAAACAAATGACGCTTCAGCGAAATAATTGTTTTGCTGCGTTTCTCGCACAAAATGTCAAATATACTAGAGGAATAAAAGATCAAGCAGTGAGAACACTAGGAAAAAAAACCGACTCAACCAGAATGAACGATGCTCACTATATACACGTTGAGAGAGAGAAAGAGAGAGATAAAATACCGTTCATATCACCAAACTGGTTGGTTCGATCAATAGTTGAGAAAAAAAATTAGGAATCTAGGGATTTATTTTTTTCTCAAATCTAAATAGCTATATATAAATATAGAATGAAAAAATCTAATTCAAAAAAAAAAAAAAAAAAATCATGCTCACACCGATTGCTTCTCTAAAACTCTGGAATCTTTTTTGGCAGGGGAAACCTGATGCTTGAAGTCGATATGGTTCGCCTAATCCGAATAGCCTGTGTGTTTTGGGAAAAGTTTTCTCAAATTTCAATATTAAAATAGAAACGTTCGTTTTTTTTTCTTTATACGTTGTATTAATATGGTTTTTTCAATTTGGTAAATAAACTAAACTTGTGTGAAGAAACGGAAATTCGAGACCAAAACGAATAAATAAATAGAAAAAGGGTTCAAACACAAACAAAAATCAGTGTTCTTTCATTTTCAATTGAATTGGTTGGTTGTTAGACAAAGTATTCTAGTTTTCTATCCCGATTATCGATCATGAAAATGACAAAAACCGATGCAAGATGCCAATAGAAAAAGTGAAAATTGATCGGTGAATGGTTGTTGCAAAACACTGTGGTGGTATATTGGTATGTGTGTTTGTATGTTCGTCTCTGTATCTGTCTATGTCTATGTTTGTTTGCTTGTGTGTGTGTGTTGTTTGTCAAGTTTTTATTTATTTTCCATTTTTTGTTTCATGTTTTCTCGCTTTCGACAATCTTCAAATGATTGGAAACTTGTATACTTGAAAAGATTTGAGAAGAAAAAGAAAAAGAAGAACGACGAAAAAAAAAACCTCGAAGGTTTTTTCTTTTCTTGTTTTTTTTTTTTTTTTTTTTTTTGTATGTGTTGTGTGCTTGGATAAAATGCTGTCCATAGTTTTATTCATTCCGTTTTTTTCTTCTTCGTTTTACCATCGTTTTTAATCTTGATGTTTTCTTCTTGAAGACACGTTTTTTTTTTTCTTTCTTTATTTCTTCAACTTTTTTTTCGTTTCGATCTTCTTGCTGTCGTTCAACTGTATCATACACATCGCGTACAATACAAAGATTGTTTGTTTCAATATTTATTCATTTATTTATTTAATTCTCTTGTTTTTACATTTGCTATTACACGTGATATATAGGTTGTTCAATATTTATTTCTCAAACTTTCGAAGCAACCAACAAGCAAACAAACATTGACACACACACACATACGCACACACAGCAACACATTCAAAAAAAAAAAAAAAATAGTAATAATAATCAAATAATTATTTTGAAAAAAAAATAATACAAAAAAAAAAAACAAATTTGAAAATATGAAAGACATTGTTTTTGACAACCAATTCTTCAAGTTGATGACGATCAATGACCAATCTATTTTGTTGTTGTTATCGATAATGTTATTGATCGAGAAAATGTTGAAACATGGTCAATGTATCGATGATCTACCATCATTGTTATTATCATCATCATCGAAGAACCAAACACATCGAATGTTATTGTTTGTCGATGGAACTTCATAATCGTTCCTCCACAATCATCATACATTCCACCAACCAAACACACCTACTAAACAAAATTTTTTTTCTTCGTTCTGTTTGTTTATTTGTGATTGAAATTTTTTTTTTTTTTTGTTTTGAAATATTTTTTCTACGTCAAGTATTTTGTTTGTTTGTTTGTTTGAGATTCTACCTGAATTATTGGGATTTAACGACAACAATAGCAACAAACAAGATTTAGTTTAAGATCAACCTAATTTGTTAACGTTGTTATTTTTTTTTTGTTTTGCTCGCTCGCTTGCTTGCCTGTTTGAATGTTTTCTCAATCATAAGAAATGATATTTTTGTATCGATTCATACCAAATCATATTGAAATGATGAATAATTTTGCCATTGTTTTTTTTCATCATCAAAATCATCAGATTGATTTTATTCAATTGATTGTTCAGTTGTTGTTTAATTGATTCTATTGAAATTACAAGAAAACAAACAAGAACGAATCGATTTCCAGATTATCGAGTCTCGTCTGTGCTCGTATCATATTTCAAAAACATCCACCAACAACAAAAATCATGAATCAGATCTTGCACAGTTCATATTGAACGTAAACCTGGATTTTCATTGTTACTCAAACACTGAGAAAGAGAGATAAAACTAACGTTTCAATATTTGAAACAAGAAAGTATTTGTTTCTCATCTTGATTCAAATAATCCGACGGTCAATCGATTTCTATATCCAACTTGATTCAATTGGTTATTTTATTATAAAAAAACCGAAAATGGTCAATTTAAAATCTCGAGTTTACGATCAGGATGGTTTCATAATGCGGGCTGCATCTGTATGTGTCCGAGGCGATAATGAGAATGAGGTTTGCTTAAAAACAATCAAAATTCGAACTTAATAAAATGTTTTTTCTTTTAATTCGATCTAGATTTTATTAATAACCAGCCAAAAATCTTACAATGATTGGATCATACCAGGTGAGTTTCTCTTGGAAAAGACTTGAAATCATCAATTAATTTTTTTTAATAATTAATTTGAATCAAGGAGGTGGAATCGAACCAAATGAATGTTGTTATGAAGCGGCAATCCGAGAAACTTTGGAAGAAGCTGGAGTGGAAGGAAGTATCAAACGATTTTTGGGTGTATTCGAAGACGCCAGTGATCTGAAAAAATCTAGAACTCTGGTTTTTGTGATCGAAGCTAAACACGAGCTGGCTACATGGCCCGAATGTCAAAGTATGTCAAATTTTTTGATTTTTATGATAAAAAAATTAAATTAAAAGTTCTCTTCTGAATTAAGAACGTTGTCGTCGTTGGTTTAAGGTGGATGAAGCCCTCAATCGTTTGCTTCACAACAAACCAAAACAATGTGCCTACATTGAGGCGATGGTGAAAACATCGTTGTCCTCATTCGATGATTTGCTCAAAAACAAGAACGGCTTAAGAATTAATAGAAAATAATTTCATTTCTTTCCATTTTCCCACTTTCACATTTTAATTTTTTTTTTTTTTTTTTTTTTGATGTCACAAAAAACATTAGACGTTTTTTTCTGTAAAAGATGAAAACTATTTTCATTATTATTATCCACATTCATTTTTCGATTCTATTCTTAACCATTGTTTATTTTAACTAATAAATAATAATAAAAAAAATACCATCGAAAAATATTGCCAGAACAACCGATTTCAGGTTTTTCCATCAGATTTCAATCACTAAAGTGGCAAAATTTTTCGGCTTCTCTGGATTACAGAGTCTAGCTGGTCTATAAGAAATGCATTGTTTGTTTAGTCAGAGTGAAATAAATTTCTGAAACCACAGATTTATTGTTGGTTTCTATTTGTTTATTCAAACAAACTTAAACACGTTAATAATAGTTTGGAAATTTGAGAAAATGAAAACATATCATGCTTCCAGGTGATCAACAGGTAGCAATAAAAATAACACAGGTAAGTTACGGAAGGAAAGATGGAGTGTTATTAAATGCTCAGTTATTTGTTTTAAGTAAATGGATGTATTAAATATTAATATTTTTTGAAATAAAAAATTTTTATATTTTATTTAATTAATTTTATTATTCAAACAGTTGGCATTAATGTGCTATTGTTCTTTTTTGTTCATTAATGAAATTTTGTTTTGAAGTTGAGATCGATTTCTTGGATCTTCTAGTTTTTTTATTCGATAATAGCGTTTTCGTAATTTACTCAACTCGTGAAAGGCCAACCATGAATTGAAGTTGGTTCCTAAAAAAAAATTCATCGTCTGATACAGAGTGCCCAAAAGCGAATGAAACCAATAACCGAATGTTCGATTAGTTTGATGAACAGTGGTAATCGCTGAGCGAACATAGTCATCGGCATTCGGAACTCGCCAAGAAACACGAATACTAGACATTTTAGTAGAGACAAATCCTGGCAAAACACTTTGCACAAAAACTCGTCATAGTTTTTACTTTCCAACGATAAACATGGCTAAAATAATCTACAAATGCTTTAGTAGCCGAATACAATGCCAACAATGGAACTGGGTTCAACGCCGAAATAGATCTGTTAAAGTTTTATCAAATTTTAAAGAATATAAAAACAATTTTTTTTAATTTAACAAACCCAACATTAATGATGATTCCTCGATTCTTGTCGATCATTCGATTCCAAACCATTCTTGTCATTTTACACATTGATACTACATTGATATTAATCATCGATGTTAACAAAGAAGAAGAAGTCGATGAAATGACTGTAAAATATTCGGCAGTCTTGAATGAAATTCCAACATTGTTTACCAATACATCAATGTTGGGCAGTTCATCTAATAAGCTTTGCAAATGATCATATTTGGCAATATCATTTTCACTAAAATCGAAAGCCACAGTTTTAATGACAGGACATTTAGGAAATTGGTTGATCAAAGATTCTTTTACTTCATTTAGTTTTGATTCGGTACGACTGATGATTAACAGTGGATAAACGATTTCGGCCAATTTACGGCAATACGCCAAGCCAATACCATCAGTACCTCCAGTAATGATGGCCCAATTTTCCGGTGATGGTCTCCATTGGTTTTGAGAAGTTTTTTTTGAAAATGCAATTACTTTCCATAGTTTTTTAATAGGAATCCAAAAAAAGCCAGAGAAACACTCGAATTAGAACGGCCCAAAACACTATGAAACCGAATTGTTCGAGCATATTTTGCTCAACTAAAAACAGAATTTAATTTTTAAAAATTTTCTGCATCAAAAATTTATTCAGAAACAATACAAAATAAATAAAAGATACAGCGTTTTTTTTTTTTTTTTTTTGATGAACTGCTCAATAAATTATAAAGAAAAAAACGAACAACGGAAGTATTGAGATTACAAGGCCAGAATGGTTGAATTTGAATCAGTTTTTTAAATTCACTTTCTCTGTACAAGAAATTCATTGACACAGGAAATTTCAAAAAAAAACTTATCAGATCGAATCAGATAGATCTCAACTAATTCAAGGATTCTCAATTCATTTTTTAAAATTATAATAATTCTATATTTGATAGAGATTTTTTTTAAATACACAACTAAAAGATGTTTCAAATTTGAGCGAAACAACAATAACTCACCTGTAATTTCAAAAGATCAAGCAAGCAAGCAAGAAAACAAACAAACAATGCACCAAGTAGCAGAAAATTATGAAGCACTTTTTATGATTTGAAAAAAATCTCAAACAAGGAAAAGTTTGTTCGAAACTGTTTGAGCTTTGAAATTATGTTCGTTTCAAGTTGCCTCGAGTGTTCTGTGCAAGGAAATTGTATTGTTTTTTTCTCAGTATCAAAATAAGATACGTTTTTTTTTAACAACAAAAAAATAGGAAAAAAAATGTAAACTAAACTAAAAGGCTGTAGAATGAAACAACGGTGAATAGGCGAATTAATGACAACAACAACAAAAAAAAACAATGAGAAAAAAAAGAACAATAAAACCTTTAGAGCTTTTTTATTTAGGTGAATTTGACGCAGGACAGGTTTTTTCTTCAGATCACTGTTATTCAAATTTTACGAACGGAAACGTTCGACGAAACGATTTTAAACGGTTTGCTGAATATAATATGTGGGTACAGTTCAACAGGTGGTTGCCTTGTGCTCCAATGGTTAGAAGCTTGAAAAAAAACCCGTTTTGCTTGGCTTTTTAAATTTTCTTACCTGAGTTATGTTCGCTCATAATCAGTGTCATTTAAAATATCTTATTCAAAGCGAATGATATGAACAGGAATATATATGTTTTTTTCATTGGAATTTTTTTTTTATATTATTAATCGTAAATATTTGATTTAATTTAAATAGAAAAAAATACCTTGTTTCAAAGGAAATTTTTTTTTTCTAATAATCGATTTGGCTTTGACAAAACACTGTTGGTCGAAATGAATAACAACGAATTTCTTGAACTTCAAATTGTTTATTATTTCATTGAGAAATTCATTAGAAAAAATAATTTTTTTTGTGTTTACCAAAGTTGAAAGAAAACGATTCGTCGACATTTGTGAATAGTGATTTCATTCGACCTCGATATAAATCGGTTCGGATAGTATGGGCTTCAATTGCAAATCGAACAATTGATATTGGTTTTGATAGATGAACAGATTGTGATGATAAAATCTTTGTGTGGATTGCCGTGGGCCAATACCCAGATTGATGATGGTGGTTTTACCACGACGGTTGAGCTCTTCTAAAAATACCGCCTCCTCATCCTCAGACAACAATGAGAGGACATGATCCAAAAAAGCGAATTTTGGTTTGTGATAAAAAACACGGGCCAATTGAAATCGTTGTTTCTCACCATCAGATAATTGTCTTTCCCAATCAATGTCACTGTTTTCCGAGTTCTTGAACACATCTCCATTGACACGATTCAACATTGCCTGTTCCAAATTGAAAAATTTCAATATTTCAATAACCGAGTGTTGAAACCGTTGTTTCTCCAATATCATTGATTCGTTATATACTTTAGGATAAACAATATTCTGATTTTTTTCCCAAAAGATTTAAAATTAATTAGAAAAAGTTTTCAAGAAAGATGAAATTTACCTCAGCTATTGAAGCTGATTCAATGAAAATGGCTTTTGATGGAACAAACATTATAGAATGAATATCCTGAAACGACAAATTGCTGTGCTCAATTTTCTTAAAATCAATATCCGAAGGCCATAGGTTTTTCATCACTCGAATCAATGATGTTTTTCCATTCCCATTATAGCCAAAAATGCAGATGTTTTGGTTTTTGGCAACAGTCAATGAAAGTTTATCAATCAGAATCCGTTGCTGTTGTTGATGGCTTTCATTTTTTTCGATTCTTTTTGGCGGCGTTTTGATGGTCAATGAATCAAATTGAAATAAATCATTTTTTACATCAACATATTGTGCTGAACCATAGATGCTATGGCATATCTGAGGAAATGTTGACTCTGTTTCCTCACTTTGATTAGCGCTTCGTAAAGAAGTTGAATGAGCTTATTCAAAGATAAAAACGCAACGGCAAATGTTGGCACTTGTTCGAGAATATCAGCAAATCGAAAGAAGTTGATAATTATATAGATGACAAACAGCATACGAGAAACTTGTATTGATTCACCGGATGAAAAATTATTAAATCAGCCAAAACAAATCCAATGAAGAAACAAAAAGAGTTGAGAGATTTGAATTTGAAACTCTCTTTGAATATTATCTTTTCGATTTTATGAACTTCATCTCGCATTTGTTTCAAATGAAACTGTTCCACCTTGGTATCA